>CM055119.1:216055939-216215286 GCA_029206835.1 Rana muscosa
TGGTTGGTGGGTGTGGTTTGGTGGGCTCCTAATAGAAGGTTCTTTCTGGCAGCATTTCCAGCGGGCCGTCCCAGAAACCCGGAATATTCATCAGTAATGTGAAGGCGGGATCTATATCTGCGGAGGTGGGGCTGGAGGTAAGTCCGGGGCTCAGGCTGCTCCAACAATCCGAGTATCACCTGAACTATCCACAATGGGGAGGGTGAACCCTTCATCACCCCCCCCCCCTCATGTGGCCTCCTCTGTCCCCCTGCCCCCCCCCCCCTCGCTGTCCCTCTGTCCTCCGTCCGCCCCCCCTCGCTGTCCCTCTGTCCTCCCCCCCCCTCGCCCCCCCCTCTGTCCTCCCCCCCCCCCTCGCTGTCTTTCTGTCCTCCTCCCCCCCCTTCGCTGTCTCTCTGTCCTCCTCCTCCCTCGCTGTCTCTCTGTCCTCCTCCTCCCTCTCTCTCCTCCTCCTCCCTCGCTGTCTCTCTGTCCTCCCCCCCCCCCCCCCCCCTCGCTGTCTCTCTGTCCTCCTCCCCCCCCCCTCGCTGTCTCTCTGTCCCCCCCCCCCCCTCGCTGTCTCTCTGTCCTCCCCCCCCCCCTCGCTGTCTCTTTGTCCTCCCCCCCGCCTCCTCCCTCGCTGTCCTCCCCCTCCTCTCTCTCTCTCTCTCTCTCTCTCTCTCTCTCTCCTCTCTCTCTCTCTCTCTCTCGCTCCTCCTGTCGCCCTCCCCCTCTCTCTCGCTCCTCCTGTCGCCCTCCCCCTCTCTCTCGCTCCTCCTGTCGCCCGCCCCCTCTCTCTCGCTCCTCCTGTCGGCCCGCCCCCTCTCTCTCGCTCCTCCTGTCGCCCGCCCCCTCTCTCTCGCTCCTCCTGTCGCCCGCCCCCTCTCTCTCGCTCCTCCTGTCGCCCGCCCCCCTCTCTCTCGCTCCTCCTGTCGCCCGCCCCCTCTCTCTCGCCTCCTCCTGTCGCCCGCCCCCTCTCTCTCGCTCCTCCTGTCGCCCGCCCCCCTCTCTCTCGCTCCTCCTGTCGCCCGCCCCCTCTCTCTCGCTCTCCTGTCGCCCCCCCCCCCTCTCGCTCCTCCTGTCGCCCGCCCCCTCTCTCTCGCTCCTCCTGTCGCCCGCCCCCTCTCTCTCGCTCATCCTGTCGCCCCCCCCTCTCTTCTCTCGCTCCTCCTGTCGCCCCCCCTCTCTCTCGCTCCTCCTGTCGCCCCCCCTCTCTCTCGCTCCTCCTGTCGCCCCCCCCTCTCTCTCTCGCTCCTCCTGTCGCCCCCCCCTCTCTCTCTCGCTCCTCCTGTCGCCCCCCCCCTCTCTCTCTCGCTCCTCCTGTCGCCCCCCCCCTCTCTCTCTCGCTCCTCCTGTCGCCCCCCCCCTCTCTCTCTCTCTCTCTCTCTCTCTCTCTCTCTCCTCCTGTCGCCCCCCTTTGCTCTTATCTGTCTGTTTCTCCCTCAGATTGGTGACCAGATTGTGGAGGTGAATGGGGTGGATTTCTCTGGCGTGGACCATAAAGAGGTAAAACTCTGAGAATTTTGTATTTTATATCCATACAGCTTCCAGGGCCGGATCCCGTATTATAGGAACCAGCGAAGTGTGCGCAGCAAGGCGTAAGATCAGGTCTAGGTGTATGCTAGGATGACATAGGGGTGGGGCTATGTGTGCGCCAAATGGGAGAGAGGCGGTGCAAGGTGTTTGATAAATACAGGGAGATAAGTGTGTTCTAAATGGGGATGGGGGTGGGGCTAGGTGTGTGCTGGGAGGTAATAGGCCCAAGGCTAAGTGTGTGCTGGGAAGGAGTAAGGCTCAGACTAGGTGTGTGTTGGGAGGGGGTGGGGCTAGGCATGGGGTGGGGCTAGGCGTATGCTGAGAGGGGGTGGAGCTAGGGATGGGGTGGGGCTAGACGTATGCTGGGAGGGGGCGGGGCTAGGTGTGTGCTGGGGCGTGTTAGGCAAATGCTGGGAGAGCATAGAGACGGGGCTGGGTGTGTTGGGAGGGGGGTAGGCGTATGCTGGGAGGGAGGAAGGTGACTCTGGATATCTGGGTTGGTGAGTATTTGGGGGAGGAGATAGGGGTGGGGCTGGATGTGTTGGGAGGGGGAGGCGTATGCTGGGAGGGGATAGGGGCGGGGCTGGGTGTGTTGGGGGAGGGAGGAAGGTGACTCTGGATATCTGGGTTGGTGTGTATTTTGGGGAGGGGATAGGGGCGGGGCTGGGTGTGTTGGGAGAGGGAGGGAGGAAGATGACTCTGGATATCTGGGTTGGTGTGTATTTGGGGGAGGGGATAGGGGCGGGGCTGGGTGTGTTACGAGGGGGAGGCGTATGCTGGGAGGGGATAGGGGCGGGGCTGGGTGTGTTGGGAGGAAGGTGACTTGATATCTGGGTTGGTGTATATTTGGGGGAGGGGATGGGGCGGACTGGGAGGGGGGAGGCGTATGCTGGGAGGGGGAAGGTGTATGCTGGGAGGGGATAGGGGCGGGGCTGGGTGAATATTTGGGGGATTCTCTGTTGATGGATAGGAGATATATTCACCTTCTGTCTGATTTTAGGCTGTACAAGTACTGAAGGGGAGCCGGAGTCTGACACTAACCATTGTGACCGGAGCTGTGAGTATCTCCACACCCCGGAGAAGGGAGGACACGGGGGTCATACATATGGGGCAGAAAGCTGCATGCTTGTGATTGGTTGGATTGGACGGCCCTTTGAGGTTGGCTCGGGTGTGTTGGATATTATGCCTGAATTTGCATCATATCCGGACCAAGCTCACACAGGACACTTAATTTGGTCCGCAGCAGAATCGCATCGCATTGGTTTTCACATCCATGCAATCCGATTCCTGTCCGAATTTGCAGATCTCACTGCGATATGCGAACTGATTTGGGGGTGTCATTAACTTTTAATTGAAGCTCCCAGCAGTTCGGATAGGGCAGTGTGACCTGCCGCCGGGAGACATGCGATGTGAGGACCCGCAGTGGATTCCCGCATTACTGCAGTGTGAACCGAGCCTAAGAGGTCTGTAACCTACCTTCCTAGGGGGGATGGGTGGCCTAGGTATGGTCCACCCGGGGGTATTCTTTTCTCTAATGTTTTTGAAACAATAACATGCTGGCAGAGGAACCACCTGGATGGGTTGGTATTTTTTAGTCCTGGTTTTTCTACAAAGCTGGGAGAATGGTGGGCCAGTGAAGAGCCTGAGGGTCCCACATGGTGAGCTCCTGTCTTATGTTGCCCCGTGCCTAAAAATCCTTCGGCAGTGGCGGCGGAGGAAATTAAGTCTCTTCCTAGGAAGGACCTGGAGAGGAGGGTTGGTGAATCTGCCTTTAGGGAGCCACTGGCCTTGAGGGATTGCCCAGGCCCTGTTATGAGGGAGGGTCGGCATTTGATAAATCTGGAGAGAAACCCTTTAAATTTTTGGGATTTGGCCCGGCGCTCTTTCCGTGGCCGACTCTATGTGAAGGGCAACTTGAAGCATCGCTCTGCGGAGAACCGTGGTTGTCCAAGTGTGGAGTGTGGTGGGGTGGAGGAGACGATGGACCATTTCTTGCTTCAGTGTCCCTTCAATATAAAAGTCTATAGGCGGGTGGGCGGGGCTCTGGGTATCCCTTTCCTTTCCCGCTTGAGTTATGCGGAGTGGTCGTACGGGGCCTTTGAGACACATTGGGATTTTGAGACCCTTTTTCTAGTTACATACAGACACACAGGGGGGGATCGGGCACAGACACACGGGGGGGGGGGAATCGGGCACAGACACGGGGGGGGGGAGGGGATCGGGCACAGACACGGGGGGGGGGGAGGGGATCGGGCACAGACACGGGGGGGGGGGGAGGGGATCGGGCACAGACACGGGGGGGGGGGAGGGGATCGGGCACAGACACGGGGGGGGGGAGGGGATCGGGCACAGACACGGGGGGGGGGGAGGGGATCGGGCACAGACACACAGAGGGGGGGGGGGAATCGGGCACAGACACACGGAGGGGGGGGGAATCGGGCACAGACACATGGGGGTGGGGGGGAAATCGGGCACAGACACGGAGGGGGGGGGGGGATCGGGCACAGACACACGGGAGGGGGAATCGGGCACAGACACACGGGGGGCACACACATATGGGGGATCGGGCACCCAGCATACTGATCTCCTATGACGGGATACACGTGGAACCCAGTGTGGGGTGAATAGAACACGTTTGGTTGGTGACGTGATGTGAACCTCGGCTCCTTCGGAGAGAAATCTCTGACACTCTCCAGCTGTTCTCACTGTTTGGTAAACAGACTTTCTTTGGTCACTATGGAGACGTGATAAGATAACGTGTTGCTGAGGTCAGGAAACGCACCAGGGACACGTCTGGATCACAGATCTGCTGCTTGTAGATGAGAAGTGTCATTGCCACCAATGTAATCCACTGCTTCTGAGAATCTGTTCTTCACAACCCACCACCTACCTCCTACCTCATGTCTGTCAGAGTTGTCCTTGTGTCACCCCTCCCAGACCCCAATGGAATCATCTCAAGTGAAGGTCCATTAGCACCTGAGAAAAAAGGCCAAATGTCAGAAACCCGATCCTAACCCCCCTCCCTGTCCCCCCGTCCATGGACTGGGCCCTACCTCAGCAGCACACGTCCTGCCTTTTTTTTGCACATCCTCCTGATGAAGGGCCCGGAGCCTTTACTGCCCAGTTTGACCCCGTCACTACTCCTTGATTTCTGTGTCTCTTATAGGGCCGGGAACTCTTCATGACCGAAGATGAGAAGCTGGTAGAACAGAACCGCCAGGAGCTGGATCGCCAGGAACTTCTCCGACAGAAGAGACTCGCCATAGAGACCAACAAAATCCTGAAAGAGCAGCAGGAGAAGGAGAAAGCGTAAGTGACTGAGGGGACCAGTATGGGGGTGGAGGTGACTGGTAAGGGGGGGGTGGAGGTGGCATGGGAGGAAGTGGATAGATGACTGGTGAGAGGTGGAGATGACGGAGGTGGCTGGTGGGCAGGAGGTGGAGGTGGTGGCGGTGGCTGGTGGGGAGGAGGTGGTGGTGGAGATGGCTGGGGAGGAGGAGGAGGAGGTGGTGGTGGAGATGGCTGGGGAGGAGGAGGAGGCTGGTGGGGAGGAGGAGGAGGTGGTGGTGGAGATGGCTGGGGAGGAGGAGGAGGAGGCTGGTGGGGAGGAGGAGGCGGTGGTGAACATGGCTGGTGAGGAGGAGGAAATGGTGGTGGAGATGGCTGGTGAGGAGGTGGTGGTGGCGGCTGGTGGGGAGGAGGTGGTGGTGGCTGGTGGATAAAAGGAGATGGCTGGTGGGGAGGAGGAGGCGGTGGTTGAGATGGCTGGTGAGGAGGAGAAGATGAGGCGGTGGTGGAGATGGCTGGGGAGGAGGAGGAGGTGGTGGAGGCTGGTGGGGAGGAGGAGGAGGCGGTGGTGGTGGTGGTGGTGGAGATGGCTGGTGAGGAGGAGGAGAAGATGAGGCTGGTGGGGTGGAGAAGATGAGGCTGGTGAGGAGGAGGCGGTGGTGGAGGCCGGTGGGGAGGAGGCGGTGGTGGAGATGGCTGGTGAGGAGGAGGAGAAGATGAGGCGGTGGTGGAGATGGCTGGGGAGGAGGAGGAGGAGGTGGTGGTGGAGGCTGGTGGGGAAGAGGAGGAGGTGGTGGAGGCTGGTGGGGAGGAGGAGGAGGCGGTGGTGGTGGAGATGGTTGGTGAGGAGAAGATGAGGCTGGTGGGGTGGAGAAGATGAGGCTGGTGAGGAGGAGGAGGCGGGTGGTGGAGATGGCTGGTGCGGGGGAGGAGGAGGAGGCGGAGGCGGTGGTGGTGGAGAAGATGAGGCTGGTGAGGAGGAGAAGATGAGGCTGGTGAGGAGGAGGCGGTGGTGGAGATGGCTGGTGGGGGGGAGGAGGAGGAGGCGGTGGTGGAGATGGCTGGTGGGGGGGGAGAAGGAGGAGGCGGTGGTGGAGATGGCTGGTGGGGGGGAGGAGGAGGCGGTGGTGGTGGTGGAGAAGATGAGGCTGGTGAGGAGGAGGCGGTGGTGGCGATGGCTGGTGGGGGGGGGGGGGGAGGAGGAGGCGGTGGTGGAGATGGCTGGTGGGGGGGAGGAGGAGGAGGAGGCGGTGGTGGAGATGGCTGGTGGGGGGGAGGAGGAGGAGGAGGAGGAGGAGGCGGTGGTGGAGATGGCTAGTGGGGGGGAGGAGGAGGAGGCGGTGGTGGAGATGGCTGGTGGGGGGGAGGAGGAGGCGGTGGTGGTGGTGGAGAAGATGAGGCTGGTGGGGAGGAGGAGGTGGTGGAGAAGATGAGGCTGGTGAGGAGGAGGAGGAGGAGATGAGGCTGGTGGGGAGGAGGAGGAGGAGATGAGGCTGGTGGGGAGGAGGAGGAGGAGGCGGTGGTGGAGATGGCTGGTGGGGGGGAGGAGGAGGAGGAGGTGGTGGTGGAGATGGCTGGTGGGGGGGAGGAGGAGGAGGAGGAGGCGGTGGTGGAGATGGCTAGTGGGGGGGAGGAGGAGGAGGCGGTGGTGGAGATGGCTGGTGGGGGGGAGGAGGAGGCGGTGGTGGTGGTGGAGAAGATGAGGCTGGTGAGGAGGAGAAGATGAGGCTGGTGAGGAGGAGGCGGTGGTGGAGGTGGCTGGTGGGGGGGAGGAGGAGGAGGAGGCGGTGGTGGAGATGGCTGGTGGGGGGGAGGAGGAGGAGGAGGTGGTGGTGGAGATGGCTGGTGGGGGGGAGGAGGAGGAGGCGGTGGAGGTGGAGAAGATGAGGCTGGTGGGGAGGAGGAGGTGGTGGAGAAGATGAGGCTGGTGAGGAGGAGGAGGAGGAGATGAGGCTGGTGGGGAGGAGGAGGCGGTGGTGGTGGAGATGGCTGGTGAGGAGGAGGAGGAGGAGATGAGGCTGGTGAGGAGGAGGAGGAGGAGGCGGTGGTGGTGGAGATGGCTGGTGAGGAGGAGGAGAAGATGAGGCTGGTGAGGGGTTTGGTGGGTGTGTCTGTTATACAGGTGGGTGTGTTTTATATTGTCTGTACCGGCAGGAGGAAGATGGAAATCTCCCAGAAGATGGCGGATGAGGAGGAGCGATACCACCAGGAGATGGAGAAGTGCGTTCTGTTGTTCTACTTGACGGGAAGAGATCTGATCTCATGTCCTGATTGGTCACTATGGGTTCCTTCACGTGAGGGCTCTCTATATTGAGGTTCCCTGTTCTGGGCCCCCCCCCCCCCCCCGGGTGGACATCCATTCAGTCCTGTTTGTAGAGCGCTCCCTCCCCCCTCCCTGTAATAGGTGGGTTTGCCCCGCAGTGCTGCCACATAATGAGAAGCTGTCATGAAGTCGGCTGTCGCTCTCTTCCAGGATCGTCGCTCAGGAGGAGAAGATGAAGAAGGATTGGGAGGAAGATTGGGGTCACAAAGAGCAACCGAAGAGCACAAAACAATCAACTCCTCCCAGACAGCGCAGCCCCCCCGCCAGACACAAAGGTAGGTCCAAGATGGCATGTATGTGCCAGGAGGGCGGAGGCCTCACTCTTTGGGATTCCCAGACACGCCCTTAATAAGGCTCCTCCCCTTCTCATATTCAGACATGATTTCCTGATTTTAGCACGGCTGCTGCATTTGCTGGATGGAATTAGCCGTTCTGTGATTGGTCCCCCTGGTGCTGGCATTGTTCTGTAGGCTGGAAAAGTCGGAGTTCCCCCCCAATCACAGTGACTCTCCGAGTGATAATGTGTAGATGAGAGGCTCCTCCCCTTCCTATGGGCTATGATGGGAGTTGTAGTCCTCCTCAGTCCGCACATCATGGAAAGGACCTCTCTGCTCCGGGATGTGTGGTGACGGCGTCCAGCATCCGCGGCCCACGTGTTTTCCATTGGCAGTGACTCCAGAGCGGGGCCCTGGGGACACAACAAAGGACGGACATGTCATGGGAAAGCCGATTACATGAGAATAAATGTCACCGGCTTCCCTCATTAATGAGACCTCGGGGCCGTGCGGTGCGCTGCATCCTCGCCGGGGAATGTTCTCCACAGAGATTAGAGGTCGCTACTGAACATCTGCTGAGCCTGGTGACGTCACTGAGATGTTCAGAGTGACTGCGAGCTGCATGGGGGGGCCATCACACTGGTCTAGGGGTCCCTCTCTGCATGGGGGTACTTGGGGGGGGGGCTCCGGTCACACTGATCTGGGTGTTAGTCCCTGTATGGGGGGCCTGGTCACACTGATATAGGGGTCATTCTCTGTATGGGGGTACTCGGGGCCCCATCACACTGGTCTAGGGGTCCCTCTCTGCATGGGGGTACTTGGGGGGGGGGGGGGGGCTCCGGTCACACTGATCTGGGTGTTAGTCCCTGTATGGGGGGCCTGGTCACACTGATATAGAGGTCATTCTCTGTATGGGGGTACTCGGGGCCCCATCACACTGGTCTAGGGGTCCCTCTCTGCATGGGGGTACTTGGGGGGGGGGGGGGGCTCCGGTCACACTGATCTGGGGGTTAGTCCCTGTATGGGGGGGGCCTGGTCACACTGATATGGGGGTACTCGGGGCCCCATCACACTGGTCTGGGGGTCCCTCTCTGGATGAGATGTAGTGTGGGTGGGCCCTTGGTGTAGGGTGGGCGGTCCTCTGTAGTGTGGGTGGGCCCTTGGTGTAGGGTGGGCGGTCCTCTGTGTAGCTGCAGAATTGGGTGGGCGGGCCTGGTGTGTCGGGGGGTCCTCTTTGTAGTGTGGGTGGGCCTTCTGTTTAGGGTGGGCGGGGCGGGCCCTCTGCCCACCTCAGATGCAGAATTGGGGGTCATTCTGTTGGGGGGGAGGGGGGTCTCTCCTCCTTGGCGGTGTGTTTGGTGTTACTCTTTCCTCCTCTGTCCCTCCAGCTGATGAGCGAGTGACGCGGAGTGGAACGGCGGGCGACGCCCACAAGCAGGTTTGAGCCTCTGATCTTCTTCCTCTGTCTGGTCCGGTCCGGGTTCTGGCAATAGAGGCCAATGCCTGATGCTGGCTCCTCCCTGCTCTGCATGGAGGAGGATGCGGCTTGAAAGGACCGGTTCATACCAGGTGATCGGCCAATAGAAGATATCGGTTCCATTTGGAGGATCACGTTGTGTCCGTTCATTTCCCAGAATCCTTTGCAGAGATTACAGAGCGAGCCAATGTGGTGCTCGTCTCCGTACATCACACGGCGGAACCGAGACAGCCACAGTGTGCGGGGCGTGTGTGCGGGGCGTGTGTGTGTGTGTATATATATATATTGTACTGTGTGTGTAATGAATCATGTGACCTCTTTTACATCTTGTTACCTGTTCTGTATTGTACATTTGGGGGGGTGTAAGGTGAGGGGTGGAGGAGGGTACGGTGGGGGAGGGAAAGGTGGGGGGGGTGTAAGGTGGGGGGTGGAGGAGGGTAACGTGGGGGGTGGGGGTATTATTACATCACATGGAATCTTAAAAATATGAAATTTGTGAAAACGAACACCTTGTAGCTATGAGGGGGAGGGGTGGGGTGATGGTAGGATATAGATCAGGGATATGCAATTAGCAGACCTCCAGCTGTTGCAAAACTACAAGTCCCATCATGCCTCTGCCTCTGGGTGTCATGCTTGTGGCTGTCAGTCTCGCTATGCCTCATGGGACTTGTAGTTCTGCAACAGCTGGACGTCAGCTAATTACATATCCCTGCTATAGAGGATCTTGGTGGCCCCTCCCATATTTTGATCTGCTCATGAATGCTCCATACACGTCCAGCATGTTCTGTATACATTGTGGTGTCATGTGACCATATCTATGGCCGGCCATTGGTGGGTATGTGGGGGAGGGGTGGTTGTGGATGGGCGGTGACTCTCTTCTTCTCATTCAGCCTTCGGTTGGTTCTATCGCTATGAGGGGAAGTTCCCGACTCTCCGGAAGGTACGGTGTGTGTGTGTGTTCCGCCTCCCAGAGTGTTCCGCCTCCCAGAGTGTTCCGCCTCCCAGAGTGTTCCGCCTCCCAGAGTGCTCCGCCTCCCAGAGTGCTCCGCCTCCCAGAGTGCTCCGCTCTGCATGCTCTGCGTGGATTGGCTGTGCAGACGTCGTCCATTTCTTACTTTTCTTTGTTTTTCTTTTATTTTCCAACTCTGAGCTCAGAGTTCAGGGTCCGCCGTTGCCTTCCTCCCCGGGTCCAGGGTCCGCCGTTGCCTTCCTCCCCGGGTCCAGGGTCCGCCGTTGCCTTCCTCCCCGGGTCCAGGGTCCGCCGTTGCCTTCCTCCCCGGGTCCAGGGTCCGCCGTTGCCTTCCTTCCCGGGTCCAGGGTCCGCCGTTGCCTTCCTCCCCCGGGTCCAGGGTCCGAAGTTGCCTTCCTCCCCCGGGTCCAGGGTCCGCCGTTGCCTTCCTCCCCGGGTCCAGGGTCCGCCGTTGCCTTCCTCCCCGGGTCCAGGGTCCGCCGTTGCCTTCCTCCCCGGGTCCAGGGTCCGCCGTTGCCTTCCTCCCCGGGTCCAGGGTCCGCCATTGCCTTCCTCCCCGGGTCCAGGGTCCGCCGTTGCCTTCCTTCCCGGGTCCAGGGTCCGCCGTTGCCTTCCTCCCCCGGGTCCAGGGTCCGAAGTTGCCTTCCTCCCCCGGGTCCAGGGTCCGCCGTTGCCTTCCTCCCCGGGTCCAGGGTCCGCCGTTGCCTTCCTCCCCGGGTCCAGGGTCCGCCGTTGCCTTCCTCCCCGGGTCCAGGGTCCGCCGTTGCCTTCCTCCCCGGGTCCAGGGTCCGCCGTTGCCTTCCTCCCCGGGTCCAGGGTCCGCCGTTGCCTTCCTCCCCGGGTCCAGGGTCCGCCGTTGCCTTCCTTCCCGGGTCCAGGGTCCGCCGTTGCCTTCCTCCCCGGGTCCAGGGTCCGCCGTTGCCTTCCTCCCTGGGTCCAGGGTCCGCCATTGCCTTCCTCCCCGGGTCCAGGGTCCGCCGTTGCCTTCCTCCCCCGGGTCCAGGGTCCGCCGTTGCCTTCCTCCCCGGGTCCAGGGTCCGCCGTTGCCTTCCTCCCTGGGTCCAGGGTCCGCCGTTGCCTTCCTCCCCCGGGTCCAGGGTCCGCCGTTGCCTTCCTCCCCGGGTCCAGGGTCCGCCGTTGCCTTCCTCCCCGGGTCCAGGGTCCGCCGTTGCCTTCCTCCCCGGGTCCAGGGTCCGCCGTTGCCTTCCTCCCCGGGTCCAGGGTCCGAAGTTGCCTTCCTCCCCCGGGTCCAGGGTCCGCCGTTGCCTTCCTCCCCGGGTCCAGGGTCCGCCGTTGCCTTCCTCCCAGGGTCCGCCGTTGCCTTCCTCCCCGGGTCCAGGGTCCGCCGTTGCCTTCCTCCCCCGGGTCCAGGGTCCGAAGTTGCCTTCCTCCCCCGGGTCCAGGGTCCGCCGTTGCCTTCCTCCCCGGGTCCAGGGTCCGCCGTTGCCTTCCTCCCCGGGTCCAGGGTCCGCCGTTGCCTTCCTCCCCGGGTCCAGGGTCCGCCGTTGCCTTCCTCCCCGGGTCCAGGGTCCGCCGTTGCCTTCCTCCCCGGGTCCAGGGTCCGAAGTTGCCTTCCTCCCCCGGGTCCAGGGTCCGCCGTTGCCTTCCTCCCCGGGTCCAGGGTCCGCCGTTGCCTTCCTCCCCGAGTCCAGGGTCCGCCGTTGCCTTCCTCCCCGGGTCCAGGGTCCGCCGTTGCCTTCCTCCCCCGGGTCCAGGGTCCGCCGTTGCCTTCCTCCCCCGGGTCCAGGGTCCGCCGTTGCCTTCCTCCCCCGGGTCCAGGGTCCGCCGTTGCCTTCCTCCCCCGGGTCCAGGGTCCGCCGTTGCCTTCCTCCCCCGGGTCCAGGGTCCGCCGTTGCCTTCCTCCCCCGGGTCCAGGGTCCGCCGTTGCCTTCCTCCCCCGGGTCCAGGGTCCGCCGTTGCCTTCCTCCCCCGGGTCCAGGGTCCGAAGTTGCCTTCCTCCCCCGGGTCCAGGGTCCGAAGTTGCCTTCCTCCCCCGGGTCCAGGGTCCGCCGTTGCCTTCCTCCCCGGGTCCAGGGTCCGCCGTTGCCTTCCTCCCCGGGTCCAGGGTCCGCCGTTGCCTTCCTCCCCGGGTCCAGGGTCCGGAGTTGCCTTCCTCCCCGGGTCCAGGGTCCGGAGTTACCTTCCTCCCCGGGTCCAGGGTCCGCCGTTGCCTTCCTCCCCGGGTCCAGGGTCCGCCGTTGCCTTCCTCCCCGGGTCCAGGGTCCGCCGTTGCCTTCCTCCCCGGGTCCAGGGTCCGCCGTTGCCTTCCTCCCCGGGTCCAGGGTCCGCCGTTGCCTTCCTCCCCGGGTCCAGGGTCCGCCGTTGCCTTCCTCCCCGGGTCCAGGGTCCGCCGTTGCCTTCCTCCCCCGGGTCCAGGGTCCGCCGTTGCCTTCCTCCCCCGGGTCCAGGGTCCGCCGTTGCCTTCCTCCCCCGGGTCCAGGGTCCGCCGTTGCCTTCGTCCCCCGGGTCCAGGGTCCGCCGTTGCCTTCCTCCCCCGGGTCCAGGGTCCGCCGTTGCCTTCCTCCCCCGGGTCCAGGGTCCGCCGTTGCCTTCCTCCCCCGGGTCCAGGGTCCGCCGTTGCCTTCCTCCCCCGGGTCCAGGGTCCGCCGTTGCCTTCCTCCCCGGGTCCAGGGTCCGCCGTTGCCTTCCTCCCCGGGTCCAGGGTCCGCCGTTGCCTTCCTCCCCGGGTCCAGGGTCCGCCGTTGCCTTCCTCCCCGGGTCCAGGGTCCGCCGTTGCCTTCCTCCCCCGGGTCCAGGGTCCGCCGTTGCCTTCCTCCCCCGGTCCAGGGTCCGCCGTTGCCTTCCTCCCCCGGTCCAGGGTCCGCCGTTGCCTTCCTGCCCGGGTCCAGGGTCCGCCGTTGCCTTCCTGCCCGGGTCCAGGGTCCGCCGTTGCCTTCCTCCCCGGGTCCAGGGTCCGGAGTTGCCTTCCTCCCCGGGTCCAGGGTCCGGAGTTGCCTTCCTCCCCCGGGTCCAGGGTCCGGAGTTGCCTTCCTCCCCCGGGTCCAGGGTCCGCCGTTGCCTTCCTCCCCCGGGTCCAGGGTCCGCCGTTGCCTTCCTCCCCCGGGTCCAGGGTCCGCCGTTGCCTTCCTCCCCCGGGTCCAGGGTCCGCCGTTGCCTTCCTCCCCCGGGTCCAGGGTCCCCCGTTGCCTTCCTCCCCCGGGTCCAGGGTCCGCCGTTGCCTTCCGGTCCAGGGTCCGCCGTTTCCTTCCTCCCCCGGGTCCAGGGTCCGCCGTTGCCTTCCTCCCCCGGGTCCAGGGTCCGCCGTTGCCTTCCTCCCCCGGGTCCAGGGTCCGCCGTTGCCTTCCTCCCCCGGGTCCAGGGTCCGCCGTTGCCTTCCTCCCCCGGGTCCAGGGTCCGCCGTTGCCTTCCTCCCCCGGGTCCAGGGTCCGCCGTTGCCTTCCTCCCCCGGGTCCAGGCTCCGCCGTTGCCTTCCTCCCCCGGGTCCAGGCTCCGCCGTTGCCTTCCTCCCCCGGGTCCAGGCTCCGCCGTTGCCTTCCTCCCCCGGGTCCAGGCTCCGCCGTTGCCTTCCTCCCCCGGGTCCAGGCTCCGCCGTTGCCTTCCTCCCCCGGGTCCAGGCTCCGCCGTTGCCTTCCTCCCCCGGGTCCAGGCTCCGCCGTTGCCTTCCTCCCCCGGGTCCAGGGTCCGCCGTTGCCTTCCTCCCCGGGTCCAGGGTCCGCCGTTGCCTTCCTCCCCCGGGTCCAGGGTCCGCCGTTGCCTTCCTCCCCGGGTCCAGGGTCCGGAGTTGCCTTCCTCCCCCGGGTCCAGGGTCCGGAGTTGTACACAAAGTCTCAGATCTGGACAGACGGATTTTGTCCATCGATTTGGGTTTGTATTCTCTCTCCTGATTGGCTCTCGGTTTGTGTTTGCTGTGTTGTTTCACCATTTCCGATCTCTTATCAGAACTCCGGCGCTCGGTGAGTTGGCGCCATTTGCATGCGGTGTGTTCAGCACAGCGCCTCCTACAGGCAATAATGACCCAGTGTTTGCCCCATTTCTGGGGTCCTTCACCCTCTGATTTCCCCCCAGAAGGGGAAGGGGCGCAAGAAGTCCAAGATGGAGAGTCTGACGGAGCAGAAGAAGAGTAAGAAGGAGATGGAGTTCGAGGAGAAGCTGGCCGAAGAGAAGGAGGGGAGGCTGGAGAAGGAGAAGCAGCTGAAGATCAACCGGCTGGTGCAGGAGGTGAGCGCGACCGCGCCTACAACCCCGATATACCCCCCATATATATATACAGGACCCCGATATACCCCATATATATATATATATATATATATATATACAGGACCCCGATATACCCCATATATATATATATACAGGACCCCGATATACCCCATATATATATATATATATATACACAGGACCCCGATATACCCCATTTATATATATAGAGGACCCCGATATACCCCATATATATATATATATATACAGGACCCCAATATACCCCATATATATATATATATATAATATATATATATATATATATACAGGGCACAGATATACTCCTTTTTATATGATGCGGCGGAGGATTCTGCACTCGTAGAACTACAACTCCCACTCTCCTATGTATGTAGTATGATTCTATAGACTCTGTGTGCTGTGATTGGCTGACCCTCTGTCATGTGACCAGGTGTCGGAGACGGAGCGGGAGGATCTGGAGGAGTCAGAGAAGGTTCAGCATTGGGTGGAGAGATTGTGTCAGACTCGATTGGAGCAAATCTCGTCTGCTGAGAACGACGCCCATGAGGTAACCGACATCCTCTTCCAGATCACATGACCCTTCCCGTACCCTCCCATAGGGGGGCGCCCCTATACATGAACCCTTACTGTACCCCCCCTAGGGGGCGCCCCTATACATGAACCCTTACTGTACCCTCCCATAGGGGGCGCCCCTGTACATGAACCCTTACCGTACCCTCCCATAGGGGGGCACCCCTATACATGAACCCTTCCCGTACCCTCCCATAGGGGGCGCCCCTATTAATGTACCCCTCCCGTACCCTCCCATAGGGGGCGCCCCTAAACATGAACCCTTCCCGTACCCTCCCATAGGGGGCACCCTTATACATGAACCCTTCCCGTACCCTCCCATAGGGGGCACCCTTATACATGAACCCTTCCCGTACCCTCCCATAGGGGGCGCCCCCTATACATGAACCCTCCACGTACCCTCCCATAGGGGGCGCCCTTATACATAACCCCCCCATAGGGGGCGCCCCCTATACATGAACCCTTCACGTACCCTCCCATAGGGGGCGCCCCCTATACATGAACCCTTCACGTACCCTCCCATAGGGGGCACCCCTATACATGAACCCTTCACGTACCCTCCCATAGGGGGTGCCCCCTATACATGAACCCTTCACGTACCCTCCCATAGGGGGCACCCTTATACATGAACCCTTCCCGTACCCTCCCATAGGGGGCACCCCTATTAATGTACCCCTCCCGTACCCTCCCATAGGGGGCGCCCCTAAACATGAACCCTTCCCGTACCCTCCCATAGGGGGCACCCTTATACATGAACCCTTCCCGTACCCTCCCATAGGGGGCACCCTTATACATGAACCCTTCCCGTACCCTCCCATAGGGGGCGCCCCCTATACATGAACCCTCCACGTACCCTCCCATAGGGGGCACCCTTATACATAACCCCCCCATAGGGGGCGCCCCCTATACATGAACCCTTCACGTACCCTCCCATAGGGGGCGCCCCCTATACATGAACCCTTCCCGTACCCTCCCATAGGGGGCACCCCTATACATGAACCCTTCACGTACCCTCCCATAGGGGGTGCCCCCTATACATGAACCCTTCACGTACCCTCCCATAGGGGGCACCCTTATACATGAACCCTTCCCGTACCCTCCCATAGGGGGCACCCCTAAACATGTACCCTCCCATAGGGGGCGCTCCTATATATGAACCCTTCCTCGTCCAGCAGTCTTGAACCCCTCAGTATTGTAGTCGCTGTAGAAAATAGTCGGCCCTGTGCTGTGTAGACGGGTCCTCTTTATATGCATTTCGTCATTATTGGTTGCAGGGATCTGGAGGACATCCGTCAGCCTCTCCCCCTCCCACTGCACCGGCTGCCAGGAGGTTTGGCGGCGGCCTCCATCTTCACACCACGGATCTGGACGAGGTTCATTCTGAGGAGGTCACTCGTCCTGTGAAACGCATCGCTCCCCCACCTCCCTCCCCCCGACCGACACCCGCAGCCAACACCCCCCGCTCCTCCCCATCCCCCAATGTCACCATGCTGAGGAGGAGTGCTCCCCCGGCCCCACCAGGGCCCTCCTGGACAACCCCCCTACAGCCAACATGGATGCATCTGCCGTCGCCAGTACAGCCGCCTCCCCCTGTGTCAGCTCCTCCCATCATCTCCTCCCGTCCACCGCTGCCATTCTCTGATGAGCTGAAGACCTACAGAGGGCGGTCCGCCATGAGATCCTCCAATCCGGAGCCGAGCTATCCACCGAGCCCAAAGGTACCGGCCAATCAGTGTGGAGCGCTCGCCGCACGGGGAGTGTCTTGTATTTTATTATACCGATAAACAATCAGGTGTTCGTTTTCCCTGTCCGAAGCGGTCAGCAATGGACTGCAGGTCCTAGCATGTCCTGCAGAGGGCGACTGGGCGATCCCCGGGGATATTCATGTATATAGTGCCCCCCCCCCGATGGTAAATACATGTACATAGTGCCCCCCCCCCCGGAGGGGATATACATGTACATAGTGCCCCTCCCCCCAGAGGGGATATACATGTACATAGTGCCCCCCCCCAGAGGGGATATACATGTACATAGTTCCCCCCCCTCCCGGAGGGGATATTCATGTACATAGTGCCCCCCGGAGGGGATATATTCATGTACATAGTGCCCCCGGAGGGGTTATTGATGTACATGGTGCCCCTTCCCGGGGTATATTCA
Source organism: Rana muscosa (assembly GCA_029206835.1). Taxonomy (NCBI): domain Eukaryota; kingdom Metazoa; phylum Chordata; class Amphibia; order Anura; family Ranidae; genus Rana; species Rana muscosa. Next base: position 216,072,709 of record CM055119.1, read on the forward strand.
TGTACATAGTGCCCCTTCCCGGGGTATATTCATGTACATAGTGCCCCTCCCCGGGGTATATTCATGTACATAGTGCCCCTCCCCCCCAGAGGGTATATATATGATGGGGGGGGGTCTGTCTGATGGTGATTGGAGTCTCTCCGCAGGTTGTACGGAATACGTCGAACGTCAGTAAAATCTCCTCCGCATCAAGCAACCCGCTGGTATGTGTGTGTGGGGGCGGGGCTGTGTTGGGGTGATGGGATTTTGAAGTGTGTGATTTGAGGGGGGGTGATGATATTTGGGTACTGCATTGTTGGTGTGCGGTGTGATGGGGGTGACGGTGCTCGCTGTGTGTGGGGTGACTGCGCGTGCTGGGGGGTGAAGGCACCTGCTGGGTTTGTGGGTGATAGGCGCTCGTCATGTAGGGGGGTGAAGGCGCTCGCTGTGTGATGGGGTGACTGCGCTCGCTGTGGGATGGGGGGTGACGGCGCTCGCTGTGTGTGGTGGGTGACGGCGCTCGCTGTGTGTGGTGGGTGACGGCGCTCGCTGTGTGTGGAAGGCGCTCGCTGTGTGTGGGGGGGTGAAGGCGCTCGCTGTGTGGGGGGGTGAAGGCGCTCGCTGTGTGTGGGGGGGTGAAGGCGCTCGCTGTGTGTGGGGGGGGTGAAGGCGCTCGCTGTGTGTGGGGGGGTAAAGGCGCTCGCTGTGTGGGGGGGGTAAAGGCGCTCGCTGTGTGTGGGGGGTGAAGTCGCTCGCTGTGTGTGTGGGGGGTGAAGGCGCTCGCTGTGTGTGGGGGGGGTGAAGGCGCTCGCTGTGTGTGGGGGGGGTGAAGGCGCTCGCTGTGTGTGGGGGGGGGTGAAGGCGCTCGCTGTGTGTGGGGGGGGTGAAGGCGCTCGCTGTGTGTGGGGGAGGTGAAGGCGCTCGCTGTGTGTGGGGGGGGGTGAAGGCGCTCGCTGTGTGTGGGGGGGTGAAGGCGCTCGCTGTGTGTGGGGGGGTGAAGGCGCTCGCTGTGTGTGGGGGGGTGAAGGCGCTCGCTGTGTGTGGGGGGGGTGAAGGCGCTCGCTGTGTGTGGGGGGGGTAAAGGCGCTCGCTGTGTGTGGGGGGGTAAAGGCGCTCGCTGTGTGTGGGGGGGTGAAGGCGCTCGCTGTGTGGGGTGAAGGCGTTCGCTGTGTGGGGGGGGGTGACGGTGTTCGCTGTGTGTGGGGGTGACGACGCTTGCTGTTTGTGGGGGGGCAGACGGCGCTCGCTGTGTGTGGGGGGGGTAAAGGCGCTCGCTGTGTGTGGGGGGGTGAAGGCGCTCGCTGTGTGTGGGGGGGTGAAGGCGCTCGCTGTGTGTGGGGGGGTGAAGGCGCTCGCTGTGTGTGGGGGGGTGAAGGCGCTCGCTGTGTGGGGTGAAGGCGTTCGCTGTGTGTGTGTGGGGGGGGGGGGGGTGACGGTGTTCGCTGTGTGTGGGGGTGACGACGCTTGCTGTTTGTGGGGGGGCAGACGGCGCCCGCTGTGTGTGTGTGTGTGGGGGGGGGGGTGACGGCGCTCGCTGTGTGTGGGGGTGACGGCGCTCGCTTTGTTCGATGATTTACAATAACCTTTTCTGCTTCGCTGACCTCCATGTTGGGAAATACAGCAGATGGCGCCCAGCCCACCGACACACCGCCGCCCCCCGGTGCCAATCCCATCCAAACCAATCATGCTGCCTCTCGACACCAACTTCCTGCTGAGAGCGCCGCCGAAGGCCGACCCCCTGGTGAGTGATGTCATTGTGGGCGGGGTGTAGGGAGGTCACTAATCCCAATAACAGTCCAGGAGGGGCGCTGAGCTGCCAGTACATGGGAGGGGAAATCCACTTCATTCTCAGAACGCGGCTCCGCCCACATTTCGCCCCCACATGGCCGGCGCCTTCATTTCTCTGCAATTCATATTTCTGCAGCCCCCTGAGATGTTGAAGCGGATGGTGGTCTACAATACGCCCTTCCAATCCAGCAAGAGACAAGTAACTACCTCTGCTTGGTGTGACCCCCCCAACCTTCCTGTGACCCCCCCTCATCCTCACCCCCACCTTCCTGTTACCCTCCCACCTTCCTGTGACCCCCCTCATCCTCACCCCTACCTTCCTGTGTACCCGGGGCCCAGAGTCGTGTACCCGGGGCCCAGAGTCGTGTACCCGGGGCCCAGAGTCGTGTACCCGGGGCCCAGAGTCGTGTACCCGGGTCCTTCAGGGCCCAGAGTCATGTATCCGGGGCCCAGAGTCATGTATCCGGGTCCTCCAGGGCCCAGAGTCATTGTAACGATACCCTGAGTATGAAAGGGGTTAAAGTCGTTTAGGATATTCCATTCCCGAACACAAGGCAGCTACCGGACACTCCAACCAGCCGAACAAGAAACCTACACGAATAATTCTCCCCCAAATACGAGACGAAGCTCTGTCTTGAGGTCAAGCAGGAATAATAATTTTATTGAGGAATACAGTCTTATATACAGTAGCATATTACTCTAGCAATACACAGAAACATAAAATTAACATGAGCTAATTAACTAATCCCTTACAGCAGCTGATGACTCAGAGACATGACCTTTAGGCTAGACTTGCCGTCTGGTAGCTCAGAAGACACGATCAACATTATCACAAATCAACACAGAACTCCTTAACACAATTACAGGGTCAATTAGCACAGACAACAATGGGTGAAAGAGAAGCCACACTAGACTCATTTACAGTATAACAGACCGACAGGTGGCTGGAGTTGACGGCAGCACCTCCTAACAGTATGAATCAGTCAGTCTTTCTAATATGGCTTGAGAGATATTGTTATTGAATATTACTGTCCCATTTGAAGTAATCAATCATATTCTTAATGTCCATTATTTTCTTGCTCACCCTGTGCCCCAATAGACACAGGGTGATTTAGACATAAGAGGTGCATGGGGAGCTGAAACAAGGGTATCCCCTACTTCTCAAGGGATTCTGGGTTCCACGGGCCCTCCCGTCACATTCATGTATCCGGGTCCTTCAGGGCCCAGAGTCATGTATCTGGGTCCTCCAAGGCCCAGAGTCATGTATCTGGGTCCTCCAAGGCCCAGAGTCATGTATCTGGGTCCTCCAAGGCCCAGAGTCATGTATCCGGGTCCTTCAGGGCCCAGAGTCATGTATCCGGGTCCTCCAGGGCCCAGAGTCATGTATCTGGGTCCTCCAGGGCCCAGAGTGATGTATCTGGGTCCTCCAGGGCCCAGAGTCATGTATCTGGGTCCTCCAGGGCCCAGAGTCATGTATCTGGGTCCTCCAGGGCCCAGAGTCATGTATCTGGGTCCTCCAGGGCCCAGAGTCATGTATCTGGGTCCTCCAGGGCCCAGAGTCATGTATCTGGGTCCTCCAGGGCCCAGAGTCATGTATCTGGGTCCTCCAGGGCCCAGAGTCATGTATCCGGGTCCTCCAGGGCCCAGAGTCATGTATCCGGGTCCTCCAGGGCCCAGAGTCATGTATCCGGGTCCTCCAGGGCCCAGAGTCATGTATCCGGGTCCTCCAGGGCCCAGAGTCATGTATCCGGGTCCTCCAGGGCCCAGAGTCTGTGTGTTTTGGAAAGACATGCTTGAATCCAAAGTAACAGTACTCCAAGTGTCACCCCGGCACACACCTTCCAAAGAGTAATACTCCCTCAAAAGCCAGGACCCCCATAGTCAGTACTCAGTAGGCAAGAGGCCACCCTGCAGTCTTCTCTAAACTCTTCTGTCCCAGGTGTTGTGGAAATGTTATAAATATATGTTGATTCTATCACATTTCTTCTCTATTAAAAAACTAACAAGGTCCCAGACCTCCATCTGGTCTGGATCTGCGTTAGTCGGGCAGAATGAACCCACATAGGTGGTCAACTTGATTTCCATTCTTGGCCGCAGGTAAGGGTTGTCATCAGTAGATGTGGGACAAAGGTCGTGGAGACCCTGAAACCATGGAGACACTATAGGTTCTAGGCAAAAGTCAGCTTCACTCTGCCCTGTTGCCAGCACTTCAGCTGGGAGAAGGAGCTTCACTACATCAGCTTGTTGCTGGGGAGAGGGGCCACCTGCCCCGGGTCCCTGGAATTTCAAGGTTGTTGCCGGTGCTGGGCAGAGGTTGGTAGCACTTTGCCCTGATGCCAGCGCTTCTGCTGGGGAACCCACATCATCCACTTCGGCTAACTGTTGGGGAGGGAGGCCGGTTTCCTCCACTCCCAGACTGTGGATCTGCCACTCGGATGGGGGATTGGTTTCCTCCCCTCCCTGCATCTCTGACTTCAGCTGGGGAAGAACCAGCACCTTCTCACCCTGGGCCTCCGAAACTGCCGCAGGTGTGGGTCGGAGGTCTTGAAACCTCTGTCCAATTACCAGTGCTTTAGCTGGAGAAGAAGAGATGCTACTGATAGGAAATCCCATGTCCCTGTAAGTGGTGTGGGAGAAAGGCCGGCTGCCTCTTTTTCTCAGGAAGGCTGAAGCTGCTGTTGGTGCTGGGCAGAGCTCAGTGCTGTTCTGCCCTAATGCCAGCTCTTCTTCTGGGAATGAAAAGCCAGTGGCCTTGTACAAATCCTCCAGGGCCACCGATTGTTGTAGGCAGAGGTAAGCAGTGCTCTGCCCGGATGTCAGCTTCTGTGCTGGAGGCTCCCTGGGTTGTTCCTCAGCAGAAAAATAGGATTTTTATAACAGCTTACCTGTAAAATCCTTTTCTTGGAGTACATCACGGGACACAGAGCGACATAGTCATTACTAATGGGTTATATAGATACCGTCAGGTGCTGGCACTGGCAACTTCCAAAACCGGAAGTACCCTCCCCTATATAAGCCCCTCCCATCCGGGAGCACCTCAGTTTTGTAGCAAAGCAATAAGTGTCCCCAAAGAGGGGCGGGAGCTCTGTGTCCCGTGATGTACTCCAAGAAAAGGATTTTACAGGTAAGCTGTTATAAAAATCCTATTTTCTTTCTCGTACATCACGGGACACAGAGCGACATAGTCATTACTAATGGGATGTCCTAAAGCAATGCCAAATGAGGGGGGGGATACACCATATATAAGCTGAGCGCTATCAGACATGAGGATCTTTTGCGGCCTGCAACACACTGCGCCCAAAGGCGACATCCTCCTGACTTCTAACGTCCACCTGGTAGAACCTAGTAAACGTGTGAACTGAAGACCATGTTGCGGCCTTACAGATTTGAGCCAGGGAGGCCTGGTGATGCACTGCCCATGAAGTTCCAACTGCTCTCGTGGAGTGCGCTCTAACTTTGAACGGAGGCGGTCTCCTTCTCAAGCCATAAGCTTGCATAATGACCTGTCGAATCCATTTGGCTAAAGTAGATTTTGACGCTGCCTGACCCTTTCTGGGGCCTTCCGGCAGAATAAACAAAGTATCCGTTCTGCGAATCTGAGCAGTGGCTTTTAGATAAGCTTTAACTGCTCTTACTACATCCAAAGAATGCAATAACTTTTCCTCTACCGAACTAGGTTTGGGGAAAAAAGAAGGAAGAACCACATCTTGGTTCAAATGAAACCTCGATACCACCTTAGGAAGAAAGGCTGGCTGAGGACGTAATACTACTCTGTCCTTATGGATAACCAGATATGGCTCTTTACAGGACATAGCTGCTAATTCCGATACTCTTTTAGCCGAACAAATGGCTACTAGAAAAATCAATTTCCTGGTGAGAAGCACCAAGGAAATATGCTGTAATGGTTCAAATGGTTGTTTCTGTAGAACCGACAGAACCAGGTTTAAGTCCCATGGACATATGGGAATATTAACCGGAGGACTAATACGCATCACTCCTTGTATAAAGGCTTTAACTAGTGAATGCGAAGCCAAGGGCCTTTGAAAAAATATTGACAAGGCCGAAATCTGACCCTTGATAGTACTCAAGGCAAGCTTCCTATCTACAGCCCATTGTAGGAAGTCCAGAATCCTACCTATTACGTATTTACGTGGATGCCATTTCTTGGCCTCACACCAGGCGATGTACGCCTTCCAGATTCTATAGTAGATCTGCCTGGATACCGGCTTCCTGGCATTGATCATGGTAGATACCACAGAATTAGAGAGCCCTCTCTTTTTTAGAATGTGGGCTTCAATAGCCAGGCCGTCAAACCTAGGGCTGGTAAGGAAGGGTGGTATATCGGTCCTTGCGAAAGCAGGTCCGGACGATGTGGGAGGGTCCAAGGACTCCCCACAGACATTTTTACAATCTCCGCGTACCATGCTCTTCGGGGCCACGCTGGAGCCACCAGAATCACTGGTTTCTTTTCTACCCTGATTCTGCGGATTAATCGCGGTAACAATTGTGGCGGTGGGAATGCATATATCAGCTTGAACTGATCCCAAGGGAACACTAGGGCATCCGAGCCGCACGCTAGGGGATCCCTTGTCCAAGAGACAAACCTGTCCACTTTTGTGTTGAATCTGGATGCTAGCAGATCTACATCCGGTGTTCCCCACCGCTGACATATTGTCCGGAAAACCTCGGGATGAAGGGACCATTCCCCTGGGCATAATTGTTGGCGACTTAGAAAGTCCGCCTTCCAATTCTCCACTCCTGGAATGAATACCGCAGATATGGCTGGGACATATCTTTCTGCCCATCTCAGGATGTAATTTACTTCCCTTTGGGCTGCACGACTCCTGGTGCCCCCCTGACGATTGATATATGCCACTGCTGTGGCATTGTCTGATTGAACTCTGACAGGGGACCCTTGGAGTTTGGATGTCCATGCTACTAGGGCATACCGGGCTGCTCGTATCTCTAAGAGATTGATGGGCAGGGCCTTTTCTGCTTCTGACCACTTGCCCTGGAGAGACCATTGCTCCAGTACTGCTCCCCAGCCTATAAGGCTGGCATCTGTAGTGACCACCTTCCAGGAAATCGGACTGAAGGATTTCCCTCTTTCCAGATTCTGGGGAACCAACCACCAGCGGAGGCTCTTGCGAACGGAAGGGGACAAGGACATTGGTAAGTCCAGAGCCTGAACTTTTTTGTTCCAGGCTGACAGTATGGCCCTTTGCAATTTCCTTGAATGGAATTGACCGTAGGGTACTGCTTCGAATGATGCCACCATTTTTCCCAGCAGCCTCATGCACAGGCGTATGGATGGCTGTCTTTTTGAACCCACTAAGTGGATCAGATCTCTCAAAGACGACCCCTTTTCCTGAGGCAAGAAAATTTTTCTCTGGTCTGAATCCAGCCTTAGCCCCAAGTATTCCAGACTTTTGACTGGTTTTAGGGCTGACTTGTCTCGGTTGATAATCCAACCGTGATATTCCAGAAACTTGATTGTCTCGTGAACAACCACTTCTAGTTTTTCCACTGAGTGGTCTATCAGCAACAAGTCGTCTAGATATGCCATTATCGTTACACCTCGTGTCCTTAGATTGGCCAATAATGGGGCCAGAATTTTTGTGAACACTCTTGGTGCTGTGGCCAGACCGAAGGGTAAGGCTCTGAACTGAAAATGGCGTCCTTCTACCGCAAAGCGTAGAAATTTTTGGTGGGCTGGAAAGATGGGAATGTGCAAATAAGCATCTTTGATGTCGATCGAGGCTAACCATTCCTCCCCTTGTAGGGCAGTGGCTACCGATCGGATCGACTCCATCCGGAAAGTCCTGATATGTAGGAATTTGTTTAGCCCTTTTAGATTTAATATGGGCCTCACGTCCCCGTTTGGCTTCGGAACTGTAAAGAGGTTTGAGTAAAACCCGAACCCCCATTCTTCCAGGGGAACCTCTATAATTACTGCTTGGAGCAATAATTGTTCCAGTGCCAACAGGAGGGATCCTCTCTTCTGGGGATCCCTTGGCACGTTTGACCTTATAAAGCGGGAAGGAGGGGAGTTTTTTAACTCCAATTTGTATCCCAGATTTACTGCGGAGAGCACCCATCTGTCTCGGATCGTGTCCCGCCAGGTCTCTGTGAACAACTGAAGTCTTCCCCCCACCTGATTGAGTGGGGGCAACCCTTCATGCATTTGACTTTGGGGGAGGTTTTGTACCTCTCCTGCTCCAGGGCTTCTTGTTACCCTGTAACTGTCCCTGATTTTTACCTCCGGGATTTGACCGAGGAGGCCGTCGGAACTGTTTCACAGCCGATGTCCTAGGGACTGGAGAAGCAGGCCTCTTAAAAGAGGGACCTCTAACTCTATTTTTAACCGGCAAAAGTGTACTTTTACCGCTGGAAATTCTCTGGATATACTTGTCCAGGTCTTCCCCGAATAAGCGCTCACCATGAAATGGGAAGCTGACCAGCAATTTTTTACAGGGAGCTTCAGCAGACCAGTTTTTGAGCCATAGAAGCCTACGCATATGTACTACAGACAGCGTAAGGCGGGAGGCCTGATGGATTGAATCCTTTATGACGTCCACCGCAAAGCATAAGGCTCTAGGTAGATCGGCTAGGGCAAGAGCCTGCTGATCTGGCACGTCCCTTAAGACCTGTTTCAACTGATCCTTCACTGCTTGGCAGACCCCAATAGCTGCCACTGCTGGTTGTGTTACCAATCCTGCTGTAGAAAAAGCAGATTTTAATAAGGACTCCAATTTTTTATCTATTGGGTCCTTGAACATTTGGACATTATCCACCGGACATGTCAGTGATTTATTCACACAAGAGATGGCTGCGTCCACTGTAGGGACCTTCCATTTTCTGATGAACTTATCCTCCATGGGATAGACCACCGGAAATCTCTTAGGGGGAGTAAATATTTTGTCAGGATGCTCCCAATCCTGGTAAATGAGCCCTTCCAGTAAAGGATGGATCGGAAAGGAACAAACAGTCTGGGGAGCTTTTAGCGACCCCAACGAGGAGACAGAAGTGGATGATGGCTCCGCAAGTGGCATTTTAAATGCTGATCGGACCATATTAGTCAGGGACTGAACCCATAACCTTTCAGCATGTGATGCTGAGAACGGCTCTTCCACTGTTGATTCCTCTACAACCGAATCAACCTCATCCTGATCCCCTTCAGGTAGGTCGATCCCTGTATGGGACTGTTGCTCTGTTAACAGGCACTCTGAAGGAGGAGACGGAGATCGGGCGCTTTTCTCCTGTGACAGGGAAGCAGCGATTAATGCTGACAATCTTTCTTCCAGCCCTCCCAGAGCTGAGGAAAAAACCTCCTCTGTTACATACACAGGAGCAGGTGAACTGAGGACAGCCACAGTACCAGGTACTCCTGAGGGTGCTCTACGGTCACTAACCTCTGATTCTTCAGGGGAGACTGGTGCAGCCAAAGCATGCCCAAGATCCTCAGAGCCCGATGGAGACCCCCTATTCCTCCTGGAATTTCTAGTCCCGGAGTTTTTAGACGGCATATTCCTAAGCCACAAAGCTGAGGTATTCCAGCCAAAATACACCAGTTACTGACAATAGTCTAGCATAAATGCTGCTATAAGAAACAGTTGGTGTCTACTAATGTGCCTTTCTAGGGGATGCCTGTATCAACCGCTTGCTGTATGCCCTTTTTTAAATGTTGCCAGCTCTGTCTCTGCACTTCATAGCCAGCTCACCACACAATATTGTGATTTTTATCATGCTGGGACGCCCGCACATGCGCAGAAGCGCTGCGGCGCGCACAGAGCGTCATCCCCCAGGCTCCGCCCCCTTTTCCGGCTCACCTCTATATAAAGAGGCGCGTGCATGCGCACGCGCGCGGCCACGTGCGCCTTTGGCGCTAATTTCGAAAAAATAGAAACTAGGGACAAGAGCCAGGGCCCCTCTTTGCCGCAGGCCGGGGGATGGACGAGCATTGCAACATGGCAGAGGAAGCAGTTTCCCATGAGAGAACTCACCATCTGCCTGGACTTGCTCTGCTGAGAAGAAACTAGTCCACATGACAAGAAAACATTCCACAGCGGCCTCTAGTGGACAAACACAGGTACCGCAGTCTAATATATTAAATATATATAAAAAAATATATTTTTTATTTTTTTTTTCTTGACCACCATTAAAAATTATTACATTTTTTTAGTAGTTACAGGCATGCACAGAATTTTGCGGGAATACCATTAGGTAACAGACAGAAAGACAAATTAGGCTTGGGGGTCCCCCAATAGAACCAAGTTCCTGGGGGCCCCCACTTACCTGTTCCCCGCCGCAGGACTTTGTTTGGTCCACAAAAGCCCAAACTTCACCTATCATGGCAGGCATTGTAATCAAACCTTCAGGGACCGGGTTCCCAAGGATTCCACTCCCCTGGACCTGTATAGCACCCTGCACAGAAAACATCTTGGTCGTGGGTATGACCAGAGCTCTGGATCCCAGGGTCCAGCTCTCCTAAGAGAAGCATTACAGGCAAAACCTTGCTCTTCTCTGCAAGGCCCGGGTACCGACCGTTTAGCTATGAAGCTTTTTTGGTCGGATCCGGAATAGCTTACTGAGGCCCAAAAGAACCTGTACGCAAGCTCAGTGAAAAACACATGTTTCTTCTTGGCCAACACCTTAGACACTGGCAAAAAACTGAGGTGCTCCCGGATGGGAGGGGCTTATATAGGGGAGGGTACTTCCGGTTTTGGAAGTTGCCAGTGCCAGCACCTGACGGTATCTATATAACCCATTAGTAATGACTATGTCGCTCTGTGTCCCGTGATGTACGAGAAAGAAAGTCTATTAAATCCCCAGTCTCTGGAGCTGGTGGGGAGGGATAGAGGTTTACTATCTCTTCTCCCTGGATCCCCACTGAAGGTGCTGGGCAGAGGTTGGCAACGTTCTGCCCTCTTGTCAGCACTTCAGTTAAAAGTTCAATAAATGTTAAATCCTCTGAGGAAAAGTCAATTAAATCCATGCTTTCTGGGACCTGTGGCTGGGGAGTGAGGACGGCTTCCTCTTCTCCCTGCTCCTTGAACTGCAGCTGAGGAGATGGACAAGGTGAGTCAACACTTGCTGCATTTGCCATAGCTGAAGGTGGGCAAAGCACATTGTTACTCTGCCCCATTGCTGACACTTCAGCCAGGATTTCAGAGCTGTCGGCTGGTACTTCCTTGTAGTCCCAGGCAAAGGGAGCCCAGCCCTGGCACTAAGCAGAGTCTAGCAGCTGTCTGTAGGTGATCTCCAGCTCCCATTCCTGAACGGCCAGAAACGCCAAATCCATGATGTCCTCCAAACACCACTCCAGATCACTCCCAAAATCTGGGTCCCTGGACAACCTCCAGAACCGCCCCAGGCCGCAGTAGCCAAAGCCTTCTGTTGGGCTGTCATCCGCTGACCACGGGCACACTTGGGCTACATACCACCGGATGGCTCTGTAGCTCTCGTCCAACTGCATCTCCACCTGGACCAGCCTGCTTAACTCTGCTGTCCATTCCTTGTGCGTTTTTTTTCCCCAGTAACAGCATTTTCACTTCGTACTGCGACCAGTATCTTTCCTGGTGTCGCTGCTCACAGGCTAGCGCTTCCTTCCAGACTTGCCGGCAGACAGAATCAAACCATCCCAGCAGGACCTCCTCTGATACTGGTCCTCTGTGCTGTATCTGCATCTCTCACAACCTCCTTCCGTATTCCTCTTCCATGGCGGCTGGTATCTGTACCTCTCCTCTCCTGCTATCCGGACCTTGGATCCAGGTGGAGGTTGGATGTCCCAGACTGCAGGAAGCGTCCCATTGCTTGCCACCAAATGTGACGGAACCGCTAGTCACCCCAATTAGGTGCTTCTGCCAAACCGTGCCTTCTTACCTCCAAACCGTTCCAGCAGACGGTGAGCTAATACCAACCCTTCCCCCAGTAATCGTGCACAGACAAGATGTGAGGTCAAATTCAAAGGAATGACTGTATATTGAACAGAAATATAGGTTTTTATACACTTCAAAAATAGGGTCAGTCACCACAAGGGTTAACCAAGTTAGTCAACAGACAAATAGGTGACTCAATTAACAAAGGGAAAGATCTACTTTACATTAACCAGCTTTCTTTTCACATCCATCTTCTCAGGTTAGGGTTGGCAGAGACCATCATGGCCTTCTAGATTGTTAAATGTAATAATGTCAATGCCAGGGCCCATAGTCAGTAGACAAGAGGCGAGCCCTCAGTCCCCCTACAAAAGCCCATGTCCCGGGGGAGTCCGAACATTTCTCACCCATCAAAAGTGAATTAATAAAGTCCCAAACCTCCACCTGGTCTGGACTTGTGTTAGTCGGGCAGAGTGACCCCACATAGGTGGTCAACTTGATCTCCATTCTTGGCCGCAGGAAAGGGTTGACACCCCCACCTTCCTGTGACCCCCCCGAACCTTCCTGTGACCCCTCTAACCTTCCTGTGACCCCCACCTCACCCAACCTTCCTGTGACCCCCCCCACAACCTTCCTGTGACCCCCCCAACCTTCCTGTAACCTCCTCATCCCACCTTCCTGTGACCCCCCCCCAACCTTCCTGTGACCCCGTCCTCACCCTACCTTCCTGTGACCCCCCCCTAACTTTCCTGTGACCCTCACCCAACCTTCCTGTGACCTCCCCCCCCAACCTTCCTGTAACCTCCTCATCCCACCTTTCTGTGACCCCCCCAACCTTCCTGTGACCCCGTCCTCACTCTACCTTCCTGTGACCCCCACCTCACCCAACCTTCCTGTGACCCCCCCAACCTTCCTGTAACCTTCTCATCCCACCTTCCTGTGACCCCCGAACCTTCCTGCAACCTCCTCAACCCACCTTCCTGTGACTCCTCCAACCTTCCTGTGACCCCGTCCTCACCCTACCTTCCTGTGACCTCCTCATCCCACCTTCCTGTGACCCCATCCTAACCTTCCTGTTACCCCACCCCCCAACCTTCATGTGACCCCGTTCTCTTCCTGTGATCCTCTACCGCCTTCCTGTAATATTTCACCCCCATCTTCCTGTCCCACGACCCCCTTAGCTTGCAGTGTCCTCCATTGTCTGTCCGACTCGGTGTGACATGACAGGTCCTCTTTCTGGGTCGCTGAATACCACGGATTCAGCATTGGAGATGTGTTTTGTATGTGAATTTTTGATGTATTTTCAGTGGGACAGGGGGGGGGGGGTAATGGGGGTTGGGTGGTGATGATTGGTGATACTAAAGAGGTGATAAATGCTTACAAAAAAGAGATAATAGATTTATTGATCCACTTATAAAATATCTTTAGGTGTGTATATATATATGATTTTTACTCTGTGTGATGTCACATGGCTGGTGGGTGTGTGATGTCATGCGGGGGGGGGGGTGATGTCACATGGCTGGTGGGTGTGTGATGTCATGCGGGGGGGGGGGGGGGTGATGTCACATGGTTGGTGGGTGTGTGATGTCACGCGGGGTGTGGGGGATGTGTGTGATGTCATGTGGTAGGGGGGTGTGTGATGTCACATGGTTGGTGGGTGTGTGATGTCACGCGGGGGGGTGATGTCACATGGTTGGTGGGTGTGTGATGTCACGCGGGGGGACGTGTGTGATGTCACGCGGGGGGACGTGTGTGATGTCACGCGGGGGGACGTGTGTGATGTCACGCGGGGGGACGTGTGTGATGATACGACTTCCCTTGCTGGGACGCGGCGCTCCGCTTTGTGTCCATGCTGTCTCTCTGCTCCGCAGTGTCTCCTCCGGCCCTGGCAGTGGTCTCTATCAGATCAGACATTGGCTGAGACCAGACATGTGACTTTTCTTTCTCCTCTTCATATTTATTCTCTGTGAATTGTTTCCGTGTAATTCTCTCCCTTTCTCTCCATTGAGGGTTTCCAGAAGTATGTGGAGGATTTCGACCCGTATTCCATGGTGAGTCCCACAGAGTATTCCCTCCCGGTGTGGTGTGTGGTGGTCAGCGCTGTCTGTAGAATGGTGGATATGACTTTGCCCTCAATAATGTCCTAAATTCTGTGTCTGACCCCTCCCCCCACCCACAAACACGGGATGTGATTGGTGGCAGGTTATGACCAGAGTAATGTTTATATAATATATATATTTATTTCATGTTCTTCTTCTCTCAGTTTGCAGCGGAGCAGATTGCTGGGAAGGACGTCCGGCAACTTCGCATAAAAAAGGTGAAATGTCCGTCCGTCTGTTCAATGATATTGTGTCCAACCCCCGTCCTCAACAGGACTATGTCCCCCGTCCTCAACAGGACTATGTCCCCCGTCAATGCTTCCTCTGTCCAGAACCAGCACCGTCCAAGACCCCTTAGCCCCCCCAGTCACCAGCCGTACTTCAGTGTTGGATAAAAACCAGCAGACTACTTTATTCAAGTACATGTTACACAGATAAATCACTCCGAGACACTTCCCCCCCCCCCCACACCCCCACCCTTGGATTCAGGGCGGGGTAAACTGTCCAATGACAATAGACACACAGGTCAGGTGTATTCAAACTTCTCATCAGTAAACAGTCTTTTCGGGAGGGGGGCTGCTGGAGGAATCCCCCCTCCCTCTTTCCTCACAGCAAACACACTTACACATCCCATAATCCCGAGGCAGACACAACAGAATACAGTCACACCCCAAAAGATCACAGCAAGGAGTCCACAACAGCATGAGATAATATACAATATATATATATATACACACACACCATTCCAATGTGGCTGTACCGTGGCTCCGATTAGTACAGATCAGACTGGATTTCTCTCCATGTGCCCCTATTAGAGACACAGGGTGATTTACACATAAGAGGCGTCGGGGGAAGCTGGACACAGTTTCCAGAGCTCTCCAAGGTAAGCTGAGTTCCACAAGCCCCCCACCCAAAGTGACTCCCGTCACAGATCTCATTATTATGGGGGGAGAAAACAACACTCACACACTGAGGACCCCGCCTATAGAAGTCACATGACTCCATTCCAGCAGGTCATAGGTTACCAATGGGTGCTCTTCCCGCTTTCCTCTCCCTCGCCCCTGTGATAAAACCGATTGGCACCCCGATTAGGTGCTTCTGCCAGACAGCGCCTCCTGCCCTCCAAACCATTACAGCAGACTGAGAGCCAATACCAGCCCTTCCCCCAATCATCGTACACAGACAAGATGTGGGGATAAAACCAAAGGAATGTCTGTTTATTGTACAGAAATCCAGGTTTTTATACACTTCAATAGTATGGCAGTCACCACATGGACAATAAAACCAAATATTACCCAAAACATCACACAATGGTTGGATAACGAGGAGCGGACCCCCGGCCAATCCCATCATAGAGGATCCTCCAAGAGATAACCAACAGACAGAAACAATAGGTGACTGGGAATTCACACCTAGACAATGACTGGATTAATCGGGAATCCCAAACTGTTCAGGAACCATATTCAGGAAGATCCAGAGATGTCCAAATCTCATCACCCCGTTTTCTAGTCACATTTATCTTCTTGGCAGAGACCATCATGGCCTCCTAGATTGTGAAATGTAATAATGTCCTCCTTCATTATATAACAGAACTTCTTCCTAAATGCTTGGAGCTCCCTCCAATGTCAGGACCCATAGTCATGTATCCGGGGCCCAGAGTCATGTATCGGAGTCCTCCAGGGCCCATAGTCAGGTCTCCGGGTCCTCCAGGGCCCATAGTCAGGTCTCCGGGTCCTCCAGGGCCCATAGTCATGTCTCCAGGGCCCAGAGTCATGTATCCGGGGCCCAGAGTCATGTATCAGAGTCCTCCAGGGCCCATAGTCAGGTCTCCGGGGTCCTCCAGGGTCCATAGTCAGGTCTCCGGGGTCCTCCAGGGCCCATAGTCAGGTCTCCGGGGTCCTCCAGGGCCCATAGTCAGGTCTCCGGGGTCCTCCAGGGCCCATAGTCAGGTCTCCGGGGTCCTCCAGGGCCCATAGTCAG
This sequence comes from Rana muscosa, assembly GCA_029206835.1. NCBI lineage: Eukaryota > Metazoa > Chordata > Amphibia > Anura > Ranidae > Rana > Rana muscosa. The sequence continues at coordinate 216,088,430 of CM055119.1, forward strand.
GTCTCCGGGGTCCTCCAGGGCCCATAGTCAGGTCTCCGGGTCCTCCAGGGCCCATAGTCAGGTCTCCGGGTCCTCCAGGGCCCATAGAGCTCCCTCCAATGTCGGAACCCATAGTCATGTATCCGGGGCCCAGAGTCATGTATCAGAGTCCTCCAGGGCCCATAGTCACGTCTCCAGGGCCCATAGTCACGTCTCCAGGGCCCATAGTCACGTCTCCAGGGCCCATAGTCACGTCTCCAGGGCCCATAGTCACGTCTCCAGGGCCCATAGTCACGTCTCCAGGGCCCATAGTCACGTCTCCAGGGCCCATAGTCATGTCTCCAGGGCCCATAGTCATGTCTCCAGGGCCCATAGTCACGTCTCCAGGGCCCATAGTCATGTATCAGAGTCCTCCAGGGCCCATAGTCAGGTCCTCCAGGGCCCATAGTCAGGTCTCCGGGTCCTCCAGGGCCCATAGTCAGGTCTCCGGGTCCTCCAGGGCCCATAGTCAGGTCTCCGGGTCCTCCAGGGCCCAGAGTCATGTATCCGGGGCCCAGAGTCATGTATCAGAGTCCTCCAGGGCCCATAGTCAGGTCTCCGGGGTCCTCCAGGGCCCATAGTCAGGTCTCCGGGGTCCTCCAGGGCCCATAGTCAGGTCTCCGGGGTCCTCCAGGGCCCATAGTCAGGTCTCCGGGGTCCTCCAGGGCCCATAGTCAGGTCTCCAGGGCCCATAGTCAGGTCTCCAGGGCCCATAGTCATGTATCAGAGTCCTCCAGGGCCCATAGTCAGGTCCTCCAGGGCCCATAGTCAGGTCCTCCAGGGCCCATAGTCACGTCTCCAGGGCCCATAGTCACGTCTCCAGGGCCCATAGTCATGTCTCCAGGGCCCATAGTCATGTCTCCAGGGCCCATAGTCACGTCTCCAGGGCCCATAGTCATGTATCAGAGTCCTCCAGGGCCCATAGTCAGGTCCTCCAGGGCCCATAGTCAGGTCTCCGGGTCCTCCAGGGCCCATAGTCAGGTCTCCGGGTCCTCCAGGGCCCATAGTCAGGTCTCCGGGTCCTCCAGGGCCCAGAGTCATGTATCCGGGGCCCAGAGTCATGTATCAGAGTCCTCCAGGGCCCATAGTCAGGTCTCCGGGGTCCTCCAGGGCCCATAGTCAGGTCTCCGGGGTCCTCCAGGGCCCATAGTCAGGTCTCCGGGGTCCTCCAGGGCCCATAGTCAGGTCTCCGGGGTCCTCCAGGGCCCATAGTCAGGTCTCCAGGGCCCATAGTCAGGTCTCCAGGGCCCATAGTCATGTATCAGAGTCCTCCAGGGCCCATAGTCAGGTCCTCCAGGGCCCATAGTCACGTCTCCAGGGCCCATAGTCACGTCTCCAGGGCCCATAGTCACGTCTCCAGGGCCCATAGTCATGTCTCCAGGGCCCATAGTCATGTCTCCAGGGCCCATAGTCATGTCTCCAGGGCCCATAGTCACGTCTCCAGGGCCCATAGTCATGTATCAGAGTCCTCCAGGGCCCATAGTCAGGTCCTCCAGGGCCCATAGTCAGGTCTCCGGGTCCTCCAGGGCCCATAGTCAGGTCTCCGGGTCCTCCAGGGCCCATAGTCAGGTCTCCGGGTCCTCCAGGGCCCAGAGTCATGTATCCGGGGCCCAGAGTCATGTATCAGAGTCCTCCAGGGCCCATAGTCAGGTCTCCGGGGTCCTCCAGGGCCCATAGTCAGGTCTCCGGGGTCCTCCAGGGCCCATAGTCAGGTCTCCGGGGTCCTCCAGGGCCCATAGTCAGGTCTCCGGGGTCCTCCAGGGCCCATAGTCAGGTCTCCAGGGCCCATAGTCAGGTCTCCAGGGCCCATAGTCATGTATCAGAGTCCTCCAGGGCCCATAGTCAGGTCCTCCAGGGCCCATAGTCAGGTCTCCGGGTCCTCCAGGGCCCATAGTCAGGTCTCCGGGTCCTCCAGGGCCCATAGTCAGGTCTCCGGGTCCTCCAGGGCCCATAGTCAGGTCTCCGGGTCCTCCAGGGCCCATAGTCAGGTCTCCGGGTCCTCCAGGGCCCATAGTCAGGTCTCCAGGGCCCAGAGTCATGTATCCGGGGCCCAGAGTCATGTATCAGAGTCCTCCAGGGCCCAGAGTCATGTGTCAGAGTCCTCCAGGGCCCATAGTCAGGTCTCCGGGGTCCTCCAGGGCCCATAGTCAGGTCTCCGGGGTCCTCCAGGGCCCATAGTCAGGTCTCCGGGGTCCTCCAGGGCCCATAGTCAGGTCTCTGGGGTCCTCCAGGGCCCATAGTCAGGTCTCTGGGGTCCTCCAGGGCCCATAGTCAGGTCTCTGGGGTCCTCCAGGGCCCATAGTCAGGTCTCCGGGGTCCTCCAGGGCCCATAGTCAGGTCTCCGGGTCCTCCAGGGCCCATAGTCAGGTCTCCGGGTCCTCCAGGGCCCATAGTCAGGTCTCCGGGGTCCTCCAGGGCCCATAGTCAGGTCTCCGGGTCCTCCAGGGCCCATAGTCAGGTCTCCGGGGTCCTCCAGGGCCCATAGTCAGGTCCCCGGGGTCCTCCAGGGCCCATAGTCAGGTCTCCGGGTCCTCCAGGGCCCATAGTCAGGTCTCCGGGTCCTCCAGGGCCTATAGATAAAATGGGATTCAGTCCGCACAAAGAAATTCCTTGACAGTTAACTAAAGCAGCTGGACACTCAAGGTCAATATATACTATTCTCCCAAAGAGTAATACTCCCTCAAAATCCAGGACCCCCATAGTCAGTAGGCAAGAGGCCACCCTGCAATCCCCTCCAAAAGCCTCTGTCCTGGTTGGGTCTATCACAGCCCCGCTCTCCTTTCCCACTCTTCTGCCCTCTCCTTCTCCCCACTCCCCTCTCCCCGCTATCCTCTCCCTTGTCCCGCTCTCCGCCCCACTCTCCTCTCTTTCCTCTCTCTTCCCCCTTGCCCGCTCTCCTCTCCCTCGCCCCGCGGCCCTCTTCCCTCCGTTCCCTCATCTCGCTCTCCCTTGTCCCGCTCTCCTCTCCCTTGTCCCACTCTCCGCCCCACTCTCCTCTCTTTCCTCTCTCTTCCCCCTTGCCCGCTCTCCTCTCCCTCGCCCCGCGGCCCTCTTCCCTCCGTTCCCTCATCTCGCTCTCCCTTGTCCCGCTCTCCTCTCCCTTGTCCCACTCTCCGCCCCACTCTCCTCTCTTTCCTCTCTCTTCCCCCTTGCCCGCTCTCCTCTCCCTCGCCCCGCGGCCCTCTTCCCTCCGTTCCCTCATCTCGCTCTCCCTTGTCCCGCTCTCCTCTCCCTTGTCCCACTCTCCGCCCCACTCTCCTCTCTTTCCTCTCTCTTCCCCCTTGCCCGCTCTCCTCTCCCTCGCCCCGCGGCCCTCTTCCCTCCGTTCCCTCATCTCGCTCTCCCTTGTCCCGCTCTCCTCTCCCTTGTCCCACTCTCCGCCCCACTCTCCTCTCTTTCCTCTCTCTTCCCCCTTGCCCGCTCTCCTCTCCCTCGCCCCGCGGCCCTCTTCCCTCCGTTCCCTCATCTCGCTCTCCCTTGTCCCGCTCTCCTCTCCCTTGTCCCACTCTCCGCCCCACTCTCCTCTTTCCTCTCTCTTCCCCCTTGCCCGCTCTCCTCTCCCTCGCCCCGCGGCCCTCTTCCCTCCGTTCCCTCATCTCGCTCTCCCTTGTCCCGCTCTCCTCTCCCTTGTCCCACTCTCCGCCCCACTCTCCTCTCTTTCCTCTCTCTTCCCCCTTGCCCGCTCTCCTCTCCCTCGCCCCGCGGCCCTCTTCCCTCCGTTCCCTCATCTCGCTCTCCCTTGTCCCACTCTCCCCTCCCTCATCAAACTCCACTCTTTTTCCTCTCCTTTCCCTCTCGCTCATACCGCTTTCCCCCCCAACTGAAGTTGCTCAGTGTAGGTGAAGAGATCTCCCCCCTCAGGACAGAATGTATTCCCGGTTTCTGGGTGGCGGCGTTCTTCCTGCCCGGCGGGTCGCAGTGTAATCGCAGATGGAATGGGGGGAGTGGTGGTCATTGTCCTGTACTTGTTGTTTGCTGCAGGACGGGGCCTTGGATCTGGCTGTAGAGGGCGGTATTGAGTCTCCGATCGGGAAGATTGTTGTCTCTGCCATATACGATGGAGGGGCCGCCGACAAACACGGTCAGTACAATCGTCTTCCCACCAACCGAGAGGAGGAATCCTCATCATCCATTCCTCTTCTATGACCCTTCTCTGGGGACATTCATTTCTAATTTGCTCTGATATATGATCAACATCCACCTGGGGTCACACGGGGGTCAGATTACAGGTATCCGGACTGGGGTCACACGGGGGTCAGATTACAGGTATCCGGGCTGTGGTCACACGGGGGTCAGATTACAGGTATCCGGACTGGGGTCACACGGGGGTCAGATTACAGGTATCCGGACTGGGGTCACACGGGGGTCAGATTACAGGTATCCGGACTGGGGTCACACGGGGGTCAGATTACAGGTATCCGGGCTGTGGTCACACGGGGGTCAGATTACAGGTATCCGGACTGGGGTCACACGGGGGTCAGATTACAGGTATCCGGACTGGGGTCACACGGGGGTCAGATTACAGGTATCCAGACTGGGGTCACACGGGGTCAGATTACAGGTATCCGGACTGGGGTCAAACGGGGGTCAGATTACAGGTATCCAGACTGGGGTCACACGGGGTCAGATTACAGGTATCCAGACTGGGGTCACACGGGGTCAGATTACAGGTATCCGGACTGGGGTCACACGGGGTCAGATTACAGGTATCCGGACTGGGGTCACACGGGGTCAGATTACAGGTATCCGGACTGGGGTCACACGGGGGTCAGATTACAGGTATCCGGACTGGAGTCACGCGGGGGTCAGATTACAGGTATCCGGACTGGGGTCACGGGGGGGTCAGATTACAGGTATACGAGTTGGGGGTCACGCAGGGGTCAGATTACAGGTATCCAGACTGGGGTCACACGGGGGTCAGATTACAGGTATCCGGACTGGGGTCACGGGGGGGGTCAGATTACAGGTATCCGGACTGGGGTCACACGGGGTCAGATTACAGGTATCCGGACTGGGGTCACACGGGGTCAGATTACAGGTATCCGGACTGGGGTCACACGGGGGTCAGATTACAGGTATCCGGACTGGGGTCACACGGGGGTCAGATTACAGGTATCCGGGCTGTGGTCACACGGGGGGTCAGATTACAGGTATCCGGACTGGGGTCACACGGAGGTCAGATTACAGGTATCCGGACTGGGGTCACACGGGGGTCAGATTACAGGTATCCGGACTGGGGTCACACGGGGGTCAGATTACAGGTATCCGGACTGGGGTCACACGGGGGTCAGATTACAGGTATCCGGACTGGGGTCACACGGGGGTCAGATTACAGGTATCCGGACTGGGGTCACACGGGGGTCAGATTACAGGTATCCGGACTGGGGTCACACGGGGGTCAGATTACAGGTATCCGGACTGGGGTCACACGGGGGTCAGATTACAGGTATCCGGACTGGGGTCACACGGGGGTCAGATTATGGGTATCCGTACTGGGGTCACACGGGGGTCAGATTACAGGTATACGAGTTGGGGGGTCACACGGGGGTCAGAGTACAGGTATCCGGACTGGGGTCACAGGGGGGGTCAGATTATGGGTATCCGTACTGGGGTCACACGGGGGTCAGATTACAGGTATCCGGACTGGGGTCACACGGGGGTCAGATTATGGGTATCCGTACTGGGGTCACACGGGGGTCAGATTACAGGTATCCGGACTGGGGTCACGGGGGTTCAGATTACAGGTATACGAGTTGGGGGTCACACGGGGGTCAGATTACAGGTATCCGTACTGGGGTCACACGGGGGGTCAGATTACAGGTATCCGGACTGGGGTCACAGGGGGGGTCAGATTACAGGTATCCGGACTGGGGTCACAGGGGGGGTCAGATTACAGGTATACGGGTTGGGGGTCACACGGGGGTCAGATTACAGGTATCCGTACTGGGGTCACACGGGGGGTCAGATTACAGGTATCCGGACTGGGGTCACAGGGGGGGTCAGATTACAGGTATCCGGACTGGGGTCACAGGGGGGGTCAGATTACAGGTATACGAGTTGGGGGTCACACGGGGGTCAGAGTACAGGTATCCGGACTGGGGTCACACGGGGGTCAGATTACGGGTAGCCGGACTGCAGTCACATGGAGTTGAGCCCCGCCCTCCCATCCCCCTCCTCCTGTGTATATTTGTGAATACATCAAGCTCTTATTTAATGATCTGTTTGTTCTTCAGTAAAATCCAGACACCCCAAGTGGGGCGGATTCTAGAAGGGTGATGTCGCTCCTCCTACATTTGTATTAATATTCATCTCCTCCAGGCGGGATTGTGAGAGGAGACGAGATTCTGGCAGTGAACGGGAAGATTCTGACCGATGTGATGTTGGCGGAGGCGCAGGCCACACTGGCAAAAGCCTGGAAGTCGGGAGGGGTAGGTGATGGGAAATTGGGAGGGTGGGATCTTGGGAGGGGTAAGTGGGGGGGCGGGAACTTATAGGTGACAGGAACTTGGGAGGGGTGGGAACTCTGGAGGGTGGAGGTGGGATATTGGGAGGGGTAGGTGGGGGGGCTTAAGTTGGGAGGGGTAGGTGAGGGGGGTTGGGATCTTGGGAGGGGTAGGTGACAGGGGCGGGAACTTATAGGTGACGGGAACGTGGGGGGGGGCGGGAAGTTGGGAGGGGTAGGTGAGGGGAGTTGGGATCTAGGGAGGGGTAGGTGACAGGGGCAGGAACTTATAGGTGACGGGAACTTGGGAGGGAACTCTGGAGGGTGGGGGTGGGATATTGGGAGGGGTAGGTGAGGAGGGTTGGGATCTTGGGAGGGGTAGGTGACGGGGCGGGAACTTATAGGTGACGGGAACGTGTTAGGGGTGGGGGCGGGAACTCTGGAGGGTGGGGGCGGGATATTGGGAGAGGTAGGTGAGGGGGGTTGGGATCTTGGGAGGGGTAGGTGACAGGGGCAGGAACTTATAGGTGACGGGAACTCAGGAGGGGTAGGTGGGGGCAGGATCTCTGGAGGGTGGGGGCAGGATATTGGGAGGGGTAGGTGGGGGGTGGGAAGTTGGGAGGGGTAGGTGAGGGGGGTTGGGATCTTGGGAGGGGTAGGTGACAGGGGCGGGAACTTATAGGTGACGGGAACTCTGGAGGGTGGGGGCGGGATATTGGGAGGGGTAGGTGGGGGACGGGAAGTTGGGAGGGGTAGGTGACAGGGGCGGGAACTTATAGGTGACGGGAACGTGTTAGGGGTGGGGGCGGGAACTCTGGAGGGTGGGGGCGGGATATTGGGAGAGGTAGGTGAGGGGGGTTGGGATCTTGGGAGGGGTAGGTGACAGGGGCAGGAACTTATAGGTGACGGGAACTCAGGAGGGGTAGGTGGGGGCAGGATCTCTGGAGGGTGGGGGCAGGAAATTGGGAGGGGTAGGTGGGGGGTGGGAAGTTGGGAGGGGTAGGTGAGGGGGGTTGGGATCTTGGGAGGGGTAGGTGACAGGGGCGGGAACTTATAGGTGACGGGAACTCTGGAGGGTGGGGGCGGGATATTGGGAGGGGTAGGTGGGGGACGGGAAGTTGGGAGGGGTAGGTGACAGGGGCGGGAACTTATAGGTGACGGGAACGTGTTAGGGGTGGGGGCGGGAACTCTGGAGGGTGGGGGCGGGATATTGGGAGAGGTAGGTAAGGGGGGTTAGGATCTTGGGAGGGGTAGGTGACAGGGGCAGGAACTTATAGGTGACGGGAACTCAGGAGGGGTAGGTGGGGGCAGGATCTCTGGAGGGTGGGGGCAGGATATTGGGAGGGGTAGGTGGGGGGTGGGAAGTTGGGAGGGGTAGGTGAGGGGGGTTGGGATCTTGGGAGGGGTAGGTGACAGGGGCGGGAACTTATAGGTGACGGGAACTCTGGAGGGTGGGGGCGGGATATTGGGAGGGGTAGGTGGGGGACGGGAAGTTGGGAGGGGTAGGTGACAGGGGCGGGAACTTATAGGTGACGGGAACGTGTTAGGGGTGGGGGCGGGAACTCTGGAGGGTGGGGGCGGGATATTGGGAGAGGTAGGTGAGGGGGGTTGGGATCTTGGGAGGGGTAGGTGACAGGGGCAGGAACTTATAGGTGACGGGAACTCAGGAGGGGTAGGTGGGGGCAGGATCTCTGGAGGGTGGGGGCAGGATATTGGGAGGGGTAGGTGGGGGGTGGGAAGTTGGGAGGGGTAGGTGAGGGGGGTTGGGATCTTGGGAGGGGTAGGTGACAGGGGCGGGAACTTATAGGTGACGGGAACTCTGGAGGGTGGGGGCGGGATATTGGGAGGGGTAGGTGGGGGACGGGAAGTTGGGAGGGGTAGGTGACAGGGGCGGGAACTTAAAGGTGACGGGAACTCAGGAGGGATAGGTGGGGGCAGGATCTCTGGAGGGTGGGGGCAGGAAAGTGGGAGGGGTAGGTTGGACGTGTTTGATACTCATCCCCCGATATTCTCTCTATCTCGCACAGGATTGGATAGATTTGGTCATCGCTGTTTCTCCACCCAAAGAATACGACGATGAGGTGTAAGTAGCGCCATCTATAGACATACCTGGGGGATGGGGTGGTCCACAGGGGGCGGTTCTCTCTTTATCACCAACTCCACCTACCAGGCCGAGTCCAGCTATCTTCTGATGGCTCCACGGGGGCGGGGCATGACTGTGGTGGGAGGAGGGGCATCTGTAAATGTGACAAAGATGGGGGAGGAGGATGGCAGAGGTGACCCCCGTCTGTCTGAGGAGGGGGTCGGCGCTCTCCTGAATGTGGGGGAGGGGGACACCAGCAGACTGAGTATGTGGGCGGGGCCAGTGATGGGGTGGAGTCAGAGAGGTTGTTGTCCCGGGGAGGATTGTCTCGTCCAATCACAGAATTCCTGAGAAATCTATAGAAAAACAATGGATGTGAACATTGCAGAGGACGATCGGACTTTCTTCATACAAGGAAACGCTCGGATCTCATTGGGGGACCCCAAATTGTATTTATTTTTGGGATCGGAGCGTTTCCTTGTATGAAGAAAGTCCGATCGTCTTCTGCAATGGTCACATTTATTTCATTCCTGTCTGAAGATTGAATTTCTGATGTCTTTCTGTCTCCTCCCCCGGGGGTGTGACTCCATCATGGCCACCAATCCCGACATTCACATAAGAATTTTTAATGATAGAATTCCTCTCAGGGAGGGGGAGGGGTAGTCGGGTCCGATGATCCCGTGTTCCGTCAGATTCGGCATCTGGGTACACCCCGCACTCCACAGTAAGGATACAGTGAGAAGGGGGCAAGCGGCCATCTTGGTACACCCCGCACTCCACAGTAAGGATACAGTGAGAAGGGGGCAAGCGGCCATCTTGGTACACCCCGCACTCCACAGTAAGGATACAGTAATAAGGGGGCAAGTGGCCATCTTGGTACACCCCGCACTCCACAGTAAGGATACAGTAATAAGGGGGCAAGTGGCCATCTTGGTACACCCCGCACTCCACAGTAAGGATACAGTAATAAGGGGGCAAGTGGCCATCTTGGTACACCCACCAGGGTCTGGCATCTCACCCTCATCACCAGTCATCTGACCTCAGATAATGACATTCAGGATATAGAAATCCGTCGGATTGTTTGGATGTTGAATTATAATATCAGCGGCGAGTCTTCGGATCTCACAGGATTGCTGATCTGACAGAACATCGCTGATATTATCAGACGGATTTCTATATCCTGAATATCATTATATGAGGTCTGATAATAAGTGTGAGATGCCAGACTCCGGTGGGTGTAACAAGATGGCCGCTTGGCGCTTTCTCACTGTATCATTACTATGGAGAAGTGTGGGTTGTACCAAGATGGCCGCGACGGGCCGTCACTTCCGATACAAATTCTGACGGGTCACCAAATCTGATGAAACACGGGATCTCCATGTTATCAGGTGGGTGTTTAGTGAATGGATGTGAGGAAACTTTAGTGTCATATTAGGGAGAAGTGTGTGGGAGGTGTATGTGGGCGGAGTGTGTGAGAGGGGTATATGGCCGGTGTTTGGGCGGAGTGTGTGGGCGGAGTGTGTGGGAGGGGTATGTGGGCAGAGTGTGTGGTGTGTGGGGGCGGGGTGTGTGGGAGGGTTGTGTGGGCAGGGGGTGTGTGGGCGGGGTGTGTGGGAGGGGTATGTGGGCGGAGTGTGTGGGGGCGGGGTGTGTGGGAGGGTTGTGTGGGCAGGGGGTGTGTGGGCGGGGTGTGTGGGAGGGGTATGTGGGCGGAGTGTGTGGGAGCAGTATGTGGGCGGAGTGTGTGGGTGCGGGGTGTGTAGGAGGGTTGTGTGGGCGGGGTGTGTGGGAGGGGTATGTGGGCGGAGTGTGTGGGAGGGGTATGTGGGCGGAGTGTGTGGGAGCGGGGTGTGTGGGAGGGTTGTGTGGGCAGGGGGTGTGTGGGAGGGGTATGTGGGAGGAGTGTGTGGGAGCAGTATGTGGGCGGGGTGGATGGCGGTGTACGCCGGGCTCATTATAGCAGTATATGGAACCACTACCCTACTGCTGGCTGCAGTGGTAACAGACGGAGGGGTGGGGTTTAGGGTAGTGGGGGGGGGGGGTGGAAATTAAAGTAACAAATGATAGGCGGGAATTGGAAAATAGGCAGGGGGCGGAATCAGGGTAATAGGTGGGGGGTAGGGTTAGGGGGTAATAGGCAAACAGGCGGGGGTGGGGTTTAAGGTAATGGGCAAGGGGGCAGAGATTAGAGTAACAGACGGGGGGCAGGGATTGTGGTAATAGGCGGGGCGGAGATTGTGGTAATAGGCAGGAGGGGCAGGGATTGTGGTAATAGGTGGGGGCGGAGATTAATGGGAAAGGCGGGGATTGTGGTAATAGGTGGGGGGCAGTGATTTTGGTAATAGGCAGGAGGGGCGGAGTTTGTGGTAACAGGCAGGAGGGGCGGAGATTGTGGTAATAGGCAGGAGGGGCGGAGATTGTGGTAATAGGCAGGAGGGGCGGAGATTGTGGTAATAGGCAGGAGGGGCGGAGATTGTGGTAATAGGCAGGCGGGGCGGAGATTGTGGTAATAGGCAGGAGGGGCAGAGATTGTGGTAATAGGTGGGGGCGGAGATTAATGGGAAAGGCGGGGATTGTGGTAATAGGTGGGGGGCAGTGATTTTGGTAATAGGCAGGAGGGGCGGAGTTTGTGGTAACAGGCAGGAGGGGCGGGGATTGTGGTAACAGGCAGGCGGGGGCGGGGATTGTGGTAACAGGCAGGAGGGGCGGAGATTGTGGTAACAGGCAGGCGGGGGCGGGGATTGTGGTAACAGGCAGGAGGGGCGGAGATTGTGGTAACAGGCAGGAGGGGCGGAGATTGTGGTAACAGGCAGGAGGGGCGGAGATTGTGGTAACAGGCAGGAGGGGCGGGGATTGTGGTAACAGGCAGGAGGGGCAGAGATTGTGGTAACAGGCAGGAGGGGCGGAGATTGTGGTAACAGGCAGGAGGGGCGGAGATTGTGGTAACAGGCAGGAGGGGCAGAGATTGTGGTAACAGGCAGGAGGGGCGGAGATTGTGGTAACATGCAGGAGGGGCGGGGATTGTGGTAACAGGCAGGCGGGGGCGGGGATTGTGGTAACAGGCAGGAGGGGCAGAGATTGTGGTAACAGGCAGGAGGGGCGGAGATTGTGGTAACAGGCAGGAGGGGCGGAGATTGTGGTAACATGCAGGAGGGGCGGGGATTGTGGTAACAGGCAGGCGGGGGCGGGGATTGTGGTAACAGGCAGGAGGGGCGGAGATTGTGGTAACAGGTGGGAGGGGCGGAGATTGTGGTAACAGGCGGGAGGGGCGGAGATTGTGGTAATAGGCGGGAGGGGCGGGGATTGTGGTAATAGGCGGGAGGGGCGGGGATTGTGGTAATAGGCGGGAGGGGCGGGGATTGTGGTAATAGGCGGGAGGGGCGGGGATTGTGGTAATAGGCGGGAGGGGCGGGGATTGTGGTAATAGGCAGGAGGGGCGGGGATTGTGGTAATAGGCGGGAGGGGCGCGGATTGTGGTAATAGGCGGGGCGGGGATTGTGGTAATAGGCAGGAGGGGCGGAGATTGTGGTAATAGGCAGGAGGGGTGGAGATTGTGGTAATAGGCGGGGGCGGAGATTAATGGGAAAGGCGGGGATTGTGGTAATAGGTGGGGGGCAGTGATTTTGGTAATAGGCAGGAGGGGCGGAGTTTGTGGTAATAGGCGGGGGCGGAGATTGTGGTAATAGGCAGGAGGGGCGGAGATTGTGGTAATAGGCGGGGGCAGGGATTGTGGTAATAGGTGGGGTGCGGAGATAATGGGCGGGGGCAGTGATTTTGGTAATAGGCAGGAGGGGCGGAGATTGTGGTAATGGGCGGGGATTGTGGTAATAGGCAGGCAGGGCGGAGATTGTGGGAAAAGGCAGAGATTGAGGTAATAGGTGGGGGGCGGAGATTGTGGTAACAGATTGGGGGAGGGGATTGCGGTAATACACTAAGACCCCGCCTCTTGTCTACGTTCAGCTGGCCGGCGGACGGGGAAATGTTTGGGAACAGCGAATCGGTGTACAGACCGGGATTTATAGTGCAGAAGCCGTAACCAATAACACCGCCAGGTGGGAGGAGCCAGCGTGTCATGTGTGTGTGTGGCATGATACAGGCGGGTCATGTGACCAGAGGCGATGTGTGAAGTGCGGGAAAGTTCTTTGGATGGACGCCGTTTGGTGACCCGTAGTGAGTGGGAGGATCGGAGCTCAGGGGAGGGTGTTTAATTGTTCCAATCAGAGCGCTGCAGTTTTAGACTGACTCCGCCCACAAACTAAAATCACCAACTGACTCATTTTTATTTATAGCCGCCGATTTCCTCCAACACTTCCCATTGTGACCCTTCCGGGGGCTTCTTGGTCTCTCCCACTATTTATGGCTGCAGGCAACAAGGAATGGGTGGGACCAATGGGTCGCCTGGTAATAGGCAAGGGTGGAGTCAGCGGCTCACCCAGGATTAGGCGGGGCCATCGGGTCGCCAAGGAATTAGGCAGGGGTGGGGCCATCGAGCCGCCCAGGAATAGGTGGGGTTGGGCCATCGGGTCACCCAGGAATAGGCGGGGCCATCGGATCACCCAGGAATAGGTGGGGTGGGGCTAGCGAGGAGCGCAGGAATAGGATTGGATGGGATTGGACCAGTCGTTTTTGATTGGGTGTCGCAGCGGGTAACTTGTGTGGGAATTGCTGTCCAATGGCAGTCCGCTGTGGGCGGAGCTCCAGGAGTAGCACTGGTGATGGTTGGATGACGCTGACCCCGCCCACACATTTCCCTTCTTGCGGTGTCAGAGGACAGATATGAAATCTCTCATGGCGGCCGGATGCGAGGAATTTGATTGGTTGTGCTGGAAATACAAAGAACAGGAATCTGGGATCTGATTGGTTATCTTGGGAAGACAATTTCATAATTCTGGGAGGACCGATGAGGGGAATGGACCAATCAGAGCTCCTCCTGTACTTGTCACCACCAGAGGGTTCCTGTTTTGGGTGTTTGTAGAATTTCCTGTCTGTGACCCCGCAGTGGAGATTCGCCGCAGTTCCTGTCACTTGTGGAGACACAGAGTCACCAGCAAAGGACGTGAGGAGCAATCCCCCCCCACCCCCACACATATCTGAAGTTTTAGCTAGAGTTACCCTTTTAACATTGATGGAAGGGGGCGGAGTAGAAGCTGTTGCTCCACCCAAACCAGCAACGTCGGAATGCGTCAGTTACCCGCCAGTAACCCTGAGGACTAGGAGCGCGCACAGTCCCACTTCTCTGCTGTAATTATTGTTCTGATGGGGGAGGGGCCTTTCACATTTGTAGTTGTGGTCATGAAGGGGTTCATGGGGGGGGGGCCCTTCTTATTCCTGATAGGACCAATCATGAGAGGGGTGGGGCTCTCTATTATGGGCGGAGTAGACGGTTGGATATGAAGTGGTGTAGTACCGGTGACACTCCCATAGGCTGAGGATTATGGGAAGGCGGAGTTTGCAGCATTGCGACCAATCGTATCTGAGGTAAGGACGGTCCAATCCCGCCCAAGGCCAATCTCCGTCTATAAATGATCTACGTCCGGCGTCGTCCAAAGAACTGCGCAACTCTTGCATGATCCTCCTCCTGCTGTGACCTCATTGGCTGGGAGGAGACTGTCAGCATTTCCTCCAATCAGATTCTTTGACTTTTCCTGACTTCTGTCCATTGTGTGATGTGATGAATGATGTCACTGGCTGGCCCTCCTCTCTGATTGGTGGAGTTATGTGATGGTTCTCTCTGTTTCTCTTTCACAGGACGTTATTCTGAGTTGGGAATGTCGGAGACGGGACGAGTCGCGGAGGGCGGAGCCCAGAGGAAGTCGGTGAATCAGAGGGACAGAAGCCGAGGATTGGACGGCTTAAGAAATAAATTAATATCGCAATAAAACTTTCCTGCCAAATTGCATTGTTGTCATCTCTGGGGGGAGGGGCATTGTATATAACCCCTGTGTGACTAGGCTCCGATAGACGCAGCCAGCCCCCGACATGTGCTGCGGAGGAACCTGATTATTGGATGTAGTGTACAGGATGGAGGGAGGAGCTTCTATCGGAGTCTAGTCACACAGGACTTCATCAGAGCTCCATATATCTGCACACTAATGGGGGAGTCGATGTCGGAATTTCCATACCCGGCCCTTTAGGTATAAAATCTATAGCAGAGTCGTAGCGGAATGTCGGGAAAAGGGGGAGGGACCCGGAAGGATGATGTAGGAGGGATGAGATCCTGCACAGGGGGGCGCTGTGTGTGGGGGAGAGAGAGAATATAAAAAGTCTACACACCCCGGGGGGTAAAATTTCAGGTTTCTGTGATGTAAAAAAACCTGAGACAAAGATAAATTATTTCAGAACTTTTTCCACCTTTATTGTGACCGATAAATTGTACAACTCGGGGGAACAACAAACTGAAATCTTTTAGGGGGGGGGGGGGGAGTAAAAATAAAATAATCTGGTGACATAAGTGTGCACACCCCTGTATACAGTATATATACACACACAGACCCTTACACTAATACTTTGGTGACGCCCCGTGTGATCAGTGTTTTTGGGGAGGAGTCTATCAGCACGGCACATCCTGACTTGGCAATATTTGCCCAAAAACACTCCAAATCTGTCATATTGTGAGGACATCTCCTGGGCACAGCCCTCTTCCCATCACCCCACAGATTTTCTATGGGATTCAGGTCTGGGCTCTGGCTGGGAATCTTTGGGGATTTGGATGGATGATTTGGGTCGTTGTCATGATGAAAGATGAAGTTCCTCTTCATGTTCAGCTTTCTAGCAGAAGTCTGAAGGTTTTGTGCCGATACTGACTGGTATTTGGAACTCATCATAATTCCCTCATCCTTGACTAAGGCCCCTCTTCCAGCTGAAGAAAAACCACCCCAAAGCCTGATGCTGCCTCCACCATGCTTCACAGTGGGTATGGTGTTGTTCTGGTGATGTGCCGTGTTGTCTATATTTTGGAATTATGGCCAAAAAGTTCAGTCTTGGTTTCCTCAGACCAGAACACATTTTCCCACATGATTTTGGGAGACTTGTGTTTTTGCAGAATGTAGCCGGGTTTGGGTGTTTTTTCTTGGTAAGAAAAGTCTTCCGTCTTGTCACTCCACCCACAGCCCAGACATATGAAGAATACGGGAGATTGTTGTCACCACACAGCCACTACTTGTCAGATATTCCTGCAGATCCTTTAATGTTGCTGTCGGCCTCTTGGCCGCCTCCCTGATCGTCTTTTCATCAGTTTTGGAGGGACGTCCAGTTCTTGGTGATTGTTGTGCCAGATTTTCTCCACTTGATGATGACGGTCCTCACCGTGTTCCATGGTATATCTAATGCCTTGGACCCTTCCCTCCTGACTGATACCTTCTAACAATCAGATCCTCTGATGATTGGAAGCTCTCTGAGGACCATGACTTCTGCTGTAGGATGAGACTAAGAAAATGTCAGGAAAGACCTACTAGAACAGCTGAACTTTATTTGGGGTTAATCAGAAGCACTTTAAATGATGGGAGGTGTGTACCGACTCCTATTTATCATGAGTTTCAATGTGATTGCTTAAAGCGGATGTCCACCCTAAAATAAAATAAAAATTAACATTAAAAGACTCCTTTAATTTTTTTAGAAAACATTTGAAAAAAATAAAATAAAAAATTTACTTAACAGAAATGGCTGTTGCTAGGCAGTCTTCCTAATCTGCCACTTCCTTCTCTGTGGTGCTCCTCGGTCTCCTCCTCGCGTTGCCTCCTGAATTATGGGGCGGCTGTCTTCTGGGACCTGTGTGTGTCCCAGAAGACAGCCGCTCATTCACAAAGTGCTGCGCGACTCGCACATGCGCAGTGGGAAACGGGCAGTGAAGCCACAGAACCTTTTATATCCACTCTATATATACAGTCAGCAAGCGGTTAATAATTTTTTATTTTTTTTTGCACGGGGTCCCTCTTAAAATTTACACCAGACAAGAAGGGGGAGGGGGATCTGCAGCACTCGGGTAGTAATCAGGGCATTGCCGAGTCTGCATTCTATGAGGCTCTGGCCGGTCTGCCGCACGCCGGTTCTGCCAGGAAAGGGTCTCTCACTTGGCTGCAGATCACATGAACAGCTAACTCTGCGTCAGGCGTGACCAGAGCCGGGACAAGGGGTGGGCAGGTGGGGAAGTTGCCCTGGGCACAATGGTTTATTGCAGGGATGGGGGTGCCCTGACCCTAAGGAAAGCGGGGAGGCGCAGTTTGGCATCTTTGCCCTGGGTGACCTTGTCCCGGCACTGGGTGTGGCCCCTCAGAGCTGAGAAACTTTTTTATGGGGGACGTGTGGCGGGAATCTCACGCTCCAGTTGGTGACATGAAGTGTAGAGGAGGTCAGAGGTCAGCTCTGCTCATTATACAGTTTGTAGATATCAGGAGTAAGGCAAGGACACCATCCCCCCCTAATGAGGACAGCTGGCTCCAGGGGCTGATGTGTGTCAGTCTGGTACCTGATCCCTTCCCAAACTCTGCGTCTGCCCCCACCTGCTGCAGGAGTAGGACAGGGCGAGCACTTAGTGCATCATGGGAACTGATAGCACCTCTCTGGGGCAGACTTGCTGCATGGGTGGAGTGGCCACACACAGGAGGTGAGAGGCAGATCAGTGTAGGTGAGGACAGTATGGAATATTACCCTGAGGGAGAGTATGGTGCATATGGCGGGCAGTATAGTGTGGGGAATGGGCAATATATCTGTGTATCATGGGCAGTATAGGACAACGCATTGGTGTATATGATGGTGGTATAGGTTGCTATATCGGTGTATATGATGGGCATTGTAGGTTGGCATGTAGGTCAGCGGTGTAGGTTGGTAGATTGGTGTAGGATGGGCGGTGTAGATCGGTGTATAGGATCGGCAGTGTAGGTTGATAGATGGGTGATGTAGATCGGTGGTGTTGATTGGTAGATCGGTGTAGGATGGGCGGTGTAGGTTGATCAGTGTATACGATGGGTGGTGTAGGTCGGTAGATCAGTGTAGGATTATTGGTGTATATGATGGGCGGTGTAGATCGGTGTAGGATTATTGGTCTATACGATGGGTGGTGTAGATCGGTAGATGGGTGTATATGATGGGCGGGGTAGATCGGTGGTGTTGATTGGTAGATCGGTGTAGGATGGGCGGTGTAGGTTGATCAGTGTATACGATGGGTGGTGTAGGTCGGTAGATCAGTGTAGGATTATTGGTGTATATGATGGGCGGTGTAGATCGGTGTAGGATGGGCGGTGTAGGATTATTGGTCTATACGATGGGTGGTGTAGATCGGTAGATGGGTGTATATGATGGGCGGGGTAGATCGGTGGTGTTGATTGGTAGATCGGTGTAGGATGGGCGGTGTAGGTTGATCAGTGTATACGATGGGTGGTGTAGGTCGGTAGATCAGTGTAGGATTATTGGTGTATATGATGGGCGGTGTAGATCGGTGTAGGATTATTGGTCTATACGATGGGTGGTGTAGATCGGTAGATGGGTGTATATGATGGGCGGGGTAGATCGGTGGTGTTGATTGGTAGATCGGTGTAGGATGGGCGGTGTAGGTTGATCAGTGTATACGATGGGTGGTGTAGGTCGGTAGATCAGTGTAGGATTATTGGTGTATATGATGGGCGGTGTAGATCGGTGTAGGATTATTGGTCTATACGATGGGTGGTGTAGATCGGTAGATGGGTGTATATGATGGGCGGGGTAGATCGGTGGTGTTGATTGGTAGATCGGTGTAGGATGGGCGGTGTAGGTTGATCAGTGTATACGATGGGTGGTGTAGGTCGGTAGATCAGTGTAGGATTATTGGTGTATATGATGGGCGGTGTAGATCGGTGTAGGATTATTGGTCTATACGATGGGTGGTGTAGATCGGTAGATGGGTGTATATGATGGGCGGGGTAGATCGGTGGTGTTGATTGGTAGATCGGTGTAGGATGGGCGGTGTAGGTTGATCAGTGTATACGATGGGTGGTGTAGGTCGGTAGATCAGTGTAGGATTATTGGTGTATATGATGGGCGGTGTAGATCGGTGTAGGATGGGCGGTGTAGGATTATTGGTCTATACGATGGGTGGTGTAGATCGGTAGATGGGTGTATATGATGGGCGGGGTAGATCGGTGGTGTTGATTGGTAGATCGGTGTAGGATGGGCGGTGTAGGTTGATCAGTGTATACGATGGGTGGTGTAGGTCGGTAGATCAGTGTAGGATTATTGGTGTATATGATGGGCGGTGTAGATCGGTGTAGGATGGGCGGTGTAGGATTATTGGTCTATACGATGGGTGGTGTAGATCGGTAGATGGGTGTATATGATGGGCGGGGTAGATCGGTGGTGTTGATTGGTAGATCGGTGTAGGATGGGCGGTGTAGGTTGATCAGTGTATACGATGGGTGGTGTAGGTCGGTAGATCAGTGTAGGATTATTGGTGTATATGATGGGCGGTGTAGATCGGTGTAGGATGGGCGGTGTAGGATTATTGGTCTATACGATGGGTGGTGTAGATCGGTAGATGGGTGTATATGATGGGCGGGGTAGATCGGTGGTGTTGATTGGTAGATCGGTGTAGGATGGGCGGTGTAGGTTGATCAGTGTATACGATGGGTGGTGTAGGTCGGTAGATCAGTGTAGGATTATTGGTGTATATGATGGGCGGTGTAGATCGGTGTAGGATTATTGGTCTATACGATGGGTGGTGTAGATCGGTAGATGGGTGTATATGATGGGCGGGGTAGATCGGTGGTGTTGATTGGTAGATCGGTGTAGGATGGGCGGTGTAGGTTGATCAGTGTATACGATGGGTGGTGTAGGTCGGTAGATCAGTGTAGGATTATTGGTGTATATGATGGGCGGTGTAGGATGGGCGGTGTAGGATTATTGGTCTATACGATGGGTGGTGTAGATCGGTAGATGGGTGTATATGATGGGCGGGGTAGATCGGTGGTGTTGATTGGTAGATCGGTGTAGGATGGGCGGTGTAGGTTGATCAGTGTATACGATGGGTGGTGTAGGTCGGTAGATCGGTGCATACGATGGGCGGTGTAGGTTGGTAGATTGGTAGATCGGTGTATAGGATAGGCAGCGTAGGATTATTATACGTCGGGCAGCAGAGGCTTTTACACGGACGCCCCCCCCCCCCCCCCCCGGCTTCCTCTCTCCGATTTCCCACATTCAGGAGAACGATCCCGGCCAGATGTCTCCAGATGTTCGGCGGAGGTCACAATTAGCACACGGCTGTCCACAGGGGCCGGAATATAATGAGGTGAAAGATTAGCTGAATCCGGATCATTTGATCCCGACACAGAAGGGAGGGGGAGGGGGGAATTACAGTCATCACTTCCTCAATAACTACTGAACTAATAAAGAGGACCAGTACTTGGTAACCCATAGCAACCCCATCCCACCGTACATCAATGCACAATGCTCCCGGGTGATTGGTTCTTGCCTCTCCTGTCCATCCAGCAGTGTGGTTGTTGGTGAGGATTTCTCTTCGGGGGCTGGTGGGGGGACAAGGACAGGTATTGGAGCCCCACCACAGGAGGTCAGCAGAGAGAACGGCCAGTCGGCGCCGCGGGGCGCTCCTCGCAGTCATGGGATAGAAGTGACCACAGAGGATGAGCGACCCGCAAAACCACAATAACCCGGGGGAAAAGTCCCCAAAATGGCATTGAAGGTTCAGATCCATCTTCTCTCCTCCATAGACGGCTCTTCATCTACTAACAAAGAGGACCCGTCACCCAGAAACAAACCTGCACTGTGGCTGGGGACAGCAGGAGGCGGGGTCTACAGTATAAAGATAAGAGGAGGCGGGGCTGGCAAAACAAGGATAGGAGGAGGCGGGGCCAAGAGTATAAGGATAGGAGGAGGAGGCGGGGCCATGGGGTATAAGGATAGGAGGAGGAGGCGGGCCAGGGGTATAAGGATAGAAAGAGGCAGGGCCAGGGGGTATAAAGATAGGAGGAGACAGGCCAGGGGGTATAAGGATAGGAGGAGGAGGCGGGGCCAGAGGGTATAAGGATAGGAGGAGGCGGGGCCAGGGGGTATAAGGATAGGAGGAGGCGGGGCCAGGGGTATAAGGATAGGAGGAGGTGGGGCCAGGGGGTATAAGGATAGGAGGAGGTGGGGCCAGGGGGTATAAGGATAGGAGGAGGTGGGGCCAGGGGGTATAAGGATAGGAGGAGGCGGTGCCAGGGGTATAAGGATAGGGAGAGCCGGGGCCAGGGGGTATAAGGATAGGAGGAGGCGGGGCCAGGGGGTATAAGGATAGGAGGAGGCGGGGCCAGGGGGCATGAGGATTGGAGGAGACAGGCCAGGGGGTATAAGGATAGGAGGAGGCGGGGCCAGGGGGTATAAGGATAGGAGGAGGCGGGGCCAGGGGGTATAAGGATAGGAGGAGGCGGGGCCAGGGGTATAAGGATAGGAGGAGGTGGGGCCAGGGGGTATAAGGATAGGAGGAGGTGGGGCCAGGGGGTATAAGGATAGGAGGAGGTGGGGCCAGGGGGTATAAGGATAGGAGGAGGCGGTGCCAGGGGTATAAGGATAGGGAGAGGCGGGGCCAGGGGGTATAAGGATAGGAGGAGGCGGGGCCAGGGGGTATAAGGATAGGAGGAGGCGGGGCCAGGGGGCATGAGGATAGGAGGAGACAGGCCAGGGGGTATAAGGATAGGAGGAGGCGGGGCCAGGGGGTATAAGGATAGGAGGAGGCGGGGCCAGGGGGTATAAGGATAGGAGGAGGCGGGGCCAGGGGTATAAGGATAGGATCATTAGATCTAGAATAAAGCGTGTAATAAAACAAAGTCTGGCCTTCTGCTCTGATTACAGACGGACGTTATCCAGCAATGAATGACAGGATTGGTCAGTTAGACTCGAAGAGCCACGATTTCCATAATTACCTGGACCAATCAATGAACATAGAAGATAATTGGCTGGTTGAAGCCCAACTCTGGCTTTTTATTTCTTGTTTTGGACAGTGTGGGGGAGGGATAGGCCCCTTCCAAGACTCTATTACTGGGACCCCATTGGGTAGATTTCTCCTCATTTCCTGTCTGTACAGGAAGTGATAGGAAATCTCTCTGGTGTGGCCAAAGACTGCAGCAAAACCCGTCTAATAGGAAGGATTAGACCCTCTAATAGGGTATTATTACCGCCTTGGTGACAACCGCTCGTTCCCCTCATATCCTTGTCCTGGTGTCACAGGAAGTGAGGTGGAATCTCCCCCGTGGGGTCATAGATTTAGTGTCGAGTGGAGTTCTTTCTAAAGGGGAGAAATGAAGAGGTCATTGGGGGACAGTGGCGGTGCACCCCCTATTCAGATGTCCGGACCCTTGTCGGACGCTGGGCGCCTGAATTACAGCGGGGGGGGTGTTCTTTGAAGCACCCGATTAGAGCCACAGGCTCTAATAGTGTTCAAAGAAGGTGGCCTTGGAGCCAACGCTGTATCCTGGCCTAGGGCAGCACTTTGCAGGGGGGGGGCAGCACGGAAAGAGTCCCCGCCGGCCAGTCTTATGGGGCGAACTGGGCTGAGAGGCAAATTAGTCTAGAGCCCCCATAAAGCGGTATGCGGGCGGCCGGCATTCTGCAACTGTGGGGGGAGGGGGGAGGGGGGCTACTTCTAATTTTGACTGTCCCATCATCCTGGACCACAAACCTTCCTCACTGGGCTCCATGTTTCTGCTGCCCCATGGGCAGGTTATATCTTCTTATTCCTCTCCATAAAATTATCAGAAATTTGTGCTTAAAGTAGAACTATAGGCAACACTTTTTGTTTCCATTTTGGATAGAGTAAGGGGGGGTTAGAGCCCCTCTCAGTTTATTTTTTACCATCCACGTCCCATTACAGAGATTTTTCTTCACTTCCTGCCCCCATAGCCAAACAGGAAGTGAGAGGAAATCTATGCAAATTAAGGAAATCCATCGCCCCCCTCCAGGCCCTCAGAACTAGTGCCCCCACTAAAACATTTCAGGGCGAGTCTTAAACAGAAAGGGGTGTGGCCTTGACAGGAAGGGGTGGGTCATATTTAAATTAGGGGGTGCACGAGTTTAGTCAGGCCTAGAGCAGCACAAAACCTAAATACACGACTGCTTGGAGCGCAGAGCATTGCGCCAGGAGCCCCGCCCCGGTGGGCGTGGGGTTAGGGTTACTTTTCTCACCAGTGGCGGCTGCTGCTCAAGATTTTTGAGGAGTCGCAAACACTGAAAAACGCGCATCAATTGCAGCCACTGTGACCCCCGCCTGCCCGCTGTCTGCCCGCCCCCGCCTGCTAGGCGTCCAATCCTGTGCTTCCTGATTGGCGGCTCAGTGTTAGGAAAGTGATTATTAATTTGCTTTCCTAACACACCTGGGCGGGGCTCCTGGCGCAATGCTCTGCGGCCACCTTTGGTGAACCCTATTAGAGCCTCTGGCCATCAAACACTCCGCCGCTGTAATTCAGGAGCCCAGCGCCCGAAAAGGGGCCGGACGTCTGAGTGGGGTGTGGCTGCGGCGGCCATGGAGAGGTTCATGCAATGCAGGAATCTATACATAGGAGGGGGGAAGCGTGACAGAGGGGGCGGCACCCATAATGGACGCACCGCCACTGTTTCTAACACTAAACTGCCTCTCCGCCAATCAGGAAGCGTCTAATACCCGTCACCCGATTGGCATAAGGCACAGGCACTCTGATTGGATGCCTAGCAAAACGAGAAGAGACACATGGAGGACACACAGGAGCCGTCCCACAGCTCACCGCCGTCACCCGCTGCCTGACCCGCCACCAAGATGGGGTAAGTGCCGGGCAGGCGGGGTCTGACATACGAGGGGGCGGACCTGATGGGGAACTTCCTCCGCAGTGTAATAAATAAATAGACCCGCCCCTTCTCACGTTCCGCATCTGGTCCGCTTAGCCTTACACCTACGTCATTGGCTGAGCGGACCTGATGGGGAACTTTAGAAGGGGCGGGTCTATTCATTTAATACACTGCGGAGGAAGTTCCCCATCAGGTCCGCTCAGGCTCAGCCAATGACGTCTCGTGTGGACAGCGCTGGACATCGGATCGCCGCCGGACACTGGATTTCATTGCTGGAATTTTTTTTTTTTTTTTTTTAATAAAGGACTTTTCCAAGGTGTCTGTGTGTTTTTCTTACATTTTTTTTACACTTTCTTCGTGAAATGGTAGGGGTACAATGTACCCCATTACCAATTCACATGGGGGGGCGGGATCTGGGGGTCCCCTTTGTTAAAGTGGTCTTCCAGGTTCCGATAAGCCCCCCCCCCCCGCAGACCCCCACAACCACCGGGCAAGGGTTGTGGGGATGAGGCCCTTGTCCCTATCAACATGGGGACATCCTCCCCATGTTGAGGGCATGTGGCCTGGTACGGTTCAGGAGGGGGGGTGCTCTCTCGTCCCCCCTCTTTTCCTGCGGCCTGCCAGGTTGCGTGCTCGGATAAAGGGTCTGGTATGGATTTTTGGGGGAACTCCACGCCATTTTTTTTTAAATATGGGGTGGAGTTCCCCTTAAAATCCATGCCAGATCTGAAGGGTCTAGTATGGATATTTGGGGGGGAACCGCACGCCATTTTTAAAAAAAAATTGACGCAGGGTTCCCCTTAATATCCATACCAGACCTGAAGGGCCTGCTAATTGAATTTGGGGGGACCCCCACGCATTTTTTTTTTTTTATCAATGACTTTTCTCTGTATTGCCGGGAGTAGTGATGAGCCGAACACCCCCGGGTTCGGTTCGCACCAGAACCCGCGAACGGACCGAAAGTTCGCACAAACATTAGAACCCTATTAAATACAATGGATGCGAACGTTCGGATTCTAAAGTGCTAATTATAACGACTATTATCCATGTTATTGTCCTAAAAAGGGTTTGGGAACCCGGGTTGTGCACCAGGGGACATGTATCAATGCAAAAAGAAGTTTTAAAAACGGTCGTTTTTCGGGAGCAGTCATTTTAATGATGCATAAAGTGAAAAAAAAAAAGTCAAATATTCCTTTAAATATCGTACCTGGGGGGTGTCTAAAGTATGCCTGTGAAGTGCCACGTGTTTCCCGTGTTTAGAACTGTCCCTGCACAAAATGACACTTCTAAAGGAAAAAAAAGCCATTTAAAACTGCTTGCGGCTTTAATGTAATGTCTGGTCCCGGTAATATGGATGAAAATCTTTAAGAAAAATGGCATAGCTACCCCATCACCCACCCCCTACCCCAGCCCATTACCAGCCCCTTTGGGTCTTGTATGGATATTAAGGGGAACCCCGAACCCAAAATAAAAAAAGGCCCTATATACTCTGAACAGCCGTATACAGGCGGTGCATACAAGACAGGGACTGTAGGTTTGTTCTTATGTAGAATCTGTTTGTAATTTTGAACAGGTACATTGTTTAAGTGTAGCTCCAGCCCAAAAATCTATTTTTAAGCTTTTTGGAAAACATAGGGAAGGGTTAACACCCCTGTAACATTTGTTTTGCTGTCTGTGCCCCTGTTCAGAACATTTCACCTCACTTTCCGTCCCAATGACAAATGTTTTTGGAAAATTTGGGGTTTTTATTGAGACAAGAATTGGTGTTAAAGAATCAGTGGAGAGGAGACACTTTTTTCCCCATATTAACTCTTACAGGAGAGAATTTGCCTTCCTAGGGGTAGATTTCCTCTCACTTCCTGTTGTATCCTTCCGTTTGCAAGGAGGAGTCGTTTGTAAGTTGGATGTTTGAAAGTAGGGGCTGCCGTATATACTCTGCTGAAATTTGCCCCTTACATGTTGGTGTTGCCACAACACTGTGAGCCCTCACAGTTACTCTTGGTGGGTGCTGGAACGCCCTGCTGTGAATTATTAGATCAAGAATTGTAATTGCATGCCCCTGTTGAACAGGGGCTGAAAAATTGGGCCTTTGGTGGTGGTGGTGGTGCCACAACACTGCAACCCCTCACAGATACTGTACTTGGAGCACAGCAATGAGCCCTGTTGCAAAGTATTACATCAAAAATTGTAATTACACGCCCCTGTTAAACAGGGGCTGAAAAATTGGGCCTTAGCCACTGGTGGCGGCACCCAGAAACAAAAATGTTCTTCCAAGCTATCATCGTCAATCAGATCATTGAGGAGGAGGAGGATAGTCAGTCAACATAACAGGACAGTCTCTCAGCATCAGCATCAGTCTTGAAGGGATGTGACATTTGAAAATAAATTAGTCTGTTATATCAGCTTCAGGTGTTTGGAAGATGGTGGTGATCCAAGACTGGTTCATCTTTATGAAGGTCAGTCGATCAACAGAGTCGGTGGACAGGCGCACCCTGTGATCCGTGACAAATCCTCCAGCAGCACTGAATGTGCGTTCTGAAAGAACGCTGGATGCAGGACAGGCCAGTAGCTCAACTGCATACTGTGCAAGCTCTGGCCAGTGATCCATCCTCAAGACCCAGTAAGCCAGAGGATTTTCGGTGGGGAAGGTGTCCAAGTCTGACCTTGCCCCTAGGTATTCCTGCACCATGTATATCAGACACTGGCGATGGTTGCTGGAACCGATCATACCTTGGGGCTGCGGACTAAAGAATTGTCTGAACGCATCGGTCAGACGGCCACCTTCCCCACTGCTCCTTCTTTGACTGACCGAAGCCTCAGCAACTCGTTGTCCAGGACCAGGAATTTGTAACCTCCCAGTCTCTGGGAACGCGTTGCACAGACCTTTCTGCAAGGCCTCCCGGAGTTGTCTCATCCTCTGCTCCCTCTGCGACGGTAAGATAAGGTCCGCAACCTTACCCTTGTACCCTGGATCAAGGAGAGTGGCCAGCCAGTAATGGTCCCTCTCCTTGATCCGAAGAATACGAGGATCCTTCCGCAGACTTTGCAGGATCAGGGAGGCCATGCAGCGTAGGTTAGCTGAGGCATTCAGTCCGGAGTCCTCTGGGTCACTAAGGACGACATGATCCGCAGCCACCTCCTCCCAGCCACGTACAAGTCCACTGGTTTCTTGGGACTGTAAATCATCCCTAAAAGACTGCTGCTGATGCTGCTGAGTGCCAGGCTCCACCTCCTTGCTGACACAATCCTCCTCCTCCTCCTCCTCCTCCTCTTCTTCCTGTGCGATGGGTGGGACAGAAGGAACACTGTCTGGGTAAAGGGGGCCTTGAGAGGCAAGGAAGTCCTCCTCTTCCTGCCTCTGTTCTGCCTCAAGTGCCCTGTCCATTATTCCACGCAGCGTATGTTCCAACAGGTGGACAAGAGGTACAGTGTCACTGATGCATGCACTGTCACTGCTCACCATCCTCGTGGCCTCCTCAAATGGTGCCAGGACAGTGCATGCATCCCTGATCATGCCCCACTGGCGTGGTGAAAAAAACCCGAGCTCCCCTGACCCTGTCCTGGTGCCGTAGTCGCACAGGTACTCATTGATGGCCCTCTGCTGCGTGTGCAGCCGCTGCAGCATGGCCAACGTTGAGTTCCACCTGGTGGGCATGTCACATATAAGGCGGTTCTTGGGCAGGTTCAACTCCTTTTACAGCTCAGCCAGGTGAGCACTGGCATTATAAGATCTGCGGAAATGCACACAGACTTTCCTGGCCTGCCTCAGGACATCCTGTAAGCCCGGGTACCTGCCCAAGAACCGCTGCACCACCAGGTTAAGGACGTGAGCCACACAGGGCACATGGGTCAGTTGTCCCTGTCGGAGAGCGGAGAGGAGGTTGGTGCCATTGTCGCAAACTACCATTCCTGGCTTAAGCTGGCGTGGCGTCAACCACCTCTCGGCCTGCCCCTGCAGAGCAGACAGAACCTCTGCCCCAGTGTGGCTTCTGTCCCCCAAACACACCAGCGCAAGCACGGCATGGCATCTTTTTGCCTGCGTACTTGCGTAGCCCCGTGAACGCCTACGGAGCACCGCTGGTTCATAGGACAAACCACAGGAAGAGGCCATGGAGGAAGAAGAAGAGGAGGGGGTGGAGGAGAGAGGTGTGTCACAACCAGTAGTAGCATTTTGGAGGCGTGGCGGTGGAACAACCTCCAACACTACTGCACCTTGTCCTGCATCCTTCCCAGCTGCCAAAAGAGTGACCCAATGGGCCGTGAAAGAAAGGTGACGTCCCTGTCCATGCCTGCTGGACCATGAGTCAGCGGTAATATGCACCTTACCGCTGACCGCCCTGTCCAGCGAGGCCAAGACATTGCCTTCCACATGCCTGTAGAGAGCCGGAATCGCCTTCCGTGAGAAAAAGTGGCGTTTGGGAACCTGCCACTGAGGAACCGCACATTGCACACACTCACGGAAGGGGGCCGAGTCTACCAACTGAAAAGGCAGCAGTTGAAGCGCTAGCAATTTAGCCAAGCTAGCATTCAACCGCTGGGCATGTGGATGGCTGGGAGTGAACTTCTTTCGACGGTCCAGCAGCTGGGGCAGGGAAATTTGCCTGCTAGAATCGGACGTCGGTGTACTGCTAGCAGAGTGCCCGCAAGTACTTGGCTGTGACACACCTAATTCTACACCTTCATTCCTCTCAGTGCATGTTTCAGAGAGGACTGAAGTTATAGTGGGGTTGGAGATCCCAGCTGATGAGGAGCAATGAGAGGTCCGCTTTGTTCTTTGGTGTGGGTCTTTGAGGTAGGCTTGCCAACGAGCTGCATGGCAGGTCAACATATGTCTGGTCAGGCATGTGGTGCCCAAGCGGGTGATGTTTTGGCCACGCGATATACGCTTGAGACATATGTTGCAAACAGCAGCTGTGCGATCTGATGCACTCGACTCAAAAAAGGCCCACACCAAAGAACTTTTTGAATAACGGGCAGAGGCAGCGCCCTGCACAGGCGGAGCTCTGCGGTGTGATTCCGTCGGTGTGCTGCCCTTACGCTGGCCCCCCGAGGGCATCCTGCCTCGTTGGCGATGTGCCTCCTCCTCATCCTCCTCCTCTCTCCTATTAGGCACCCATGTGGAGTCAGTGACCTCATCATCCCCTCCCTCCTCATCACTGGAGCCAATCTGGCAGTATGCTGCAGCTGCTGGAGCATGACTGCCAGATTGGTGTCCTTCTTGAGCATCCCCTCTGTCTGCTCTCACGCTACTGCCTTCCTGTAGCTGGGTATCATCATCAGACCCTTCGAAACGCTGGGCATCCTCCTGGAGCATGTACCCAACACTGTGCTCAAACAGTTCGGGGGACTCCTCAGGAGGAGGACATGGTGGGTCTAGGGAAGGAGTGACTGATGATGACATTGATACCAGGAAAGAGGACGCTTTGGCAGCTGCTTTGCCAGTACCCTGAGCCTGGGTGAGAGAGGATGAGGAGGATGAGGAGGGCTTGGTCATCCACTCTACCAAGTTTTCGGCATGATGCGGCTCAACACGTCCAGCTGCCGAAAAGAAGGACAAGCGTGTCCCATGGCCACGTGCTGATGGCAATGCACCGCGTCCACGACCAGCACTGTTGTCTCTAGACACAGAGCCTGCTTGCCCTCTTTTATTGCCTCCTGACTGTCTGCCTCTCCTTGTTTGCCTTCCAGACATTCTAATGGCCTGCAGGGAAATGGGAAAAGCAGCAATACAGGCTAAGTTAAGGTGTAATATGGTCAGGAGGCACACTCCGCCCGCTGTAAGTGCCGCAAAATCCTGTTGGTGTAACACCAGGAAAAAGCAGCAATACGGGCTAACTTCAGGTGTATAATGTGCAGGAGGCTTAGCAACAATGACACTGACACTGTCCCTGCCTATCCTTCTCTCTCCCTGCACACAAGCTTTATCAAAGTATATGACACTGACACTCTCCCTGCCTATCCTTCTCTCTCCCTACACACAAGGTTTAGCAAAGAATAGATTTGACAAGATTTGACACTGTCCCTGCCTATCCTTCTCTGTCCCTACACACAAGGTTTAGCAAAGTATAGCAATGACACTGTCCCTGCCTATCCTTCACTTTCCCTGCTCCGGAACACACTACACGAGGCCGCCGCGCTGGCGGTCTTTTATAGTGTGGGGCGTGTACTAAACCCCCTCAGCAATAATTGGCCACAGTCATCCTGCCTGTGGCCAATCATTGCTCTCCTCGCTGCCGGCGCTGTGATTGGCCAAGCATGCAGGGTCACAGTGCATGCTTGGCCAATCACAGCGCCGGGATTACACTGCGATGGCGCAGTGTATTGTGGGCCGTTCGCGTCACTCGAATTTGGCGCGAACGGCCCAAATCGTTCGTTGTTCGCCGAACGCTGCGAACAGCCGATGTTCGAGTCGAACACCGAGCTCATCCCTAGCCGGGAGCTGACAATTCATTAATAGCCGCAAGCAGTTTTAAATGACTTTTTTTCCTTCAGAAATGACACTTTGTGCAGGGACAGTTCTAAGCACGGGAAACATGCGCCACTTTACAGGCATATCATACACACCCCCCAGGTACGAAATTTAAAGGAATATTTCACTTTTATTGTTTCACTTTAAGCATTATTAAAATCACTGCTCCCGAAAAAACTGCAGTTTTTAAAACTTTTTTTTGGATTGATACATGTCCCCTGGGGCAGGACCCGGGTCCCCAAACACTCCCCTGGGGCAGGACCCGGGTCCCCAAACACTCCCCTGGGGCAGGACCCGGGTCCCCAAACACTCCCCTGGGGCAGGACCCGGGTCCCCAAACACTCCCCTGGGGCAGGACCCGAGTCCCCAAACACTTTTTAGGACAATAAATTGCATATTAGCCTTTATAATTAGCACTTTAGATTTCGAACGTTCAAGTCCATTGTATTTAATAGGGTTCTAAAGTTCACACAAACATTTTGTCTGTTCGCAGGTTCTGGTGCGAACCGAACAGGGGGGTGTTCAGCTCATCCCTAATCATGACCATTACCAGGACCCCCCTCCCATTGTAGATCCACCCATCCTATAAATTAGGGGTGTCAGACTCATTGCGGGCCCCATCAGCAGTATGGCTACCAGTTGTATCTATAAGACGATAGAAATGTATCTTCTCATATCTTATGAAATAATCGCCTCGGCATTCTATTATTACTGGTTATGGAGGTAACAGAAGATTGAAGGGGAGGTGCAAACCGACATGGAGGCCACTCCCACTCCTGTAGCCGTGAAGGGCGGTGCAGCCTGGCACAGAGGCCACTCCCACTCCTGTAGCCGTGAAGGGCGGTGCAGACTGGTACAGAGGCCACGCCCACTCCTGTAGCCGTGAAGGGTGGTGCAGACTGGCCCAGAGGCCACGCCCACTCCTGTAGCCGTGAAGGGCGGTGCAGACTGGCCCAGAGGCCACGCCCACTCCTGTAGCAGAGGATCCGAGTCTGAAAAGAAGAGTCACCACCTCCACGGTTCCTCCGCTGTGTTCTGTCTGAGAATTCTCCAATAACGTTTCTTGTGGATATCAGTGGTGTCCACCCCCCCCCCCCAACTAGAATTGTATTATTCTCATAACAATTATAAGCAGATGTTCAAAGTGCCCCCCCCCCCCACTTACATCAAATGTCAAAGGTCCCCCACCATCCCTTACATCACAATGAATCCCTTCACCTTGTGCTGCTGCTGGGAAGAAGTTGGGGGGTGGAGCTGGGAAAGGGTCTGAAGGAGGACCAGAGGAGGGCTGCCAGAGTCTGTTGAATGGTGATAGCAGGGAGGTGGAGATGAGGGGGTGCTGTGGCTGCACAGAGAAGTGCAGGATCTGGCAGAGGAGTTCTGTCCTCCTCTCTGCTGAGACAAGGTGGGGGTGGTGATGAGGGGAGTACCACAGCTGCTGAATAGGTGCGAGGGCCACAGGGAATGGCCTGGAGGGCCTTGTGATATGGAAGGATCACCATGACCAGTACCGGGACCTCCATTGTAGAGCGAGTCATCGGCCGTGTCTGAGCGTTCCCAGGACATCCAATGTCTCCGGGAGGATTATTCAGGAATGGAGACCACATCCTGTCCTTCTGGGACTGAACACCGAGACGTCACACTGACACCGGAGAGGAGACAGAACAATGTGGGCTCAGCACCACTCTCCACTACATGAGAGAACAACTGTACAGAGACTGATGTGATGTGGGGGGAGGGGACATTAGAGTGTAAGCTCCTCTGTATAGAGACGGATGTGATGTGGGGGAGGGGACATTAGAGTGTAAGCTCCTCTGTACAGAGACTGATGTGATGTGGGGGGGAGGGGACATTAGAGTGTAAGCTCCTCTGTACAGAGACTGATGTGATGTGGGGGGGGGAGGGGACATTAGAGTGTAATCTCCTCTGTATAGAGACTGATGTGATGTGGGGGGGAGGGGACATTAGAGTGTAAGCTCCTCTGTATAGAGACTGATGTGATGTGGGGGAGGGGACATTAGAGTGTAAGCTCCTCTGTACAGAGACTGATGTGATGTGGGGGGGGGAGGGGACATTAGAGTGTAATCTCCTCTGTATAGAGACTGATGTGATGTGGGGGGGAGGGGACATTAGAGTGTAAGCTCCTCTGTATAGAGACTGATGTGATGTGGGGAGGGGACATTAGAGTGTAAGCTCCTCTGTATAGAGACTGATGTGATGTGGGGGGGGGGGGAGGGGACATTAGAGTGTAAGCTCCTCTGTACAGAGACTGATGTGATATGGGGGGGGGGAACAGTTTCCCACCTTCGCTCTGGGTACCGGGTGACTTTGTCCCAGCACTGTATGTTACTATTGTTATTATAATGCACAACTAAGCCCCTCCCCCTCCTAACCACACCCCTCAGGCTAAGAAACAATTACACATTGATCCCATACATGCGGCCTTTTTCCAATAATCTGATCTTATAAAAATCTGAAAAGGACAGGAAGAAAAGCCGCAGACAGCACCTAACATTCCTCCACACCTTTGTCCAGGCCCCCACTTATCCTTCTCAAGACCCCGAATCTTCCCAACCTCACCCAGAATGTCGTG
The DNA here is from genome assembly GCA_029206835.1 of Rana muscosa. Taxonomy (NCBI): domain Eukaryota; kingdom Metazoa; phylum Chordata; class Amphibia; order Anura; family Ranidae; genus Rana; species Rana muscosa. The sequence continues at coordinate 216,120,813 of CM055119.1, forward strand.
CCCCACCACAGGAAGGAATGGGAACCTGACACCCTGCATTCCATGTGAAGAAACCGACTACCAAGCCAACTAGAAAAAGTGTCTCAAAATCAAAATCCTGATGTGTCTCAAAAGCCCCGTAAGACCACTCCGCATAACTCACATGAAGCTTTCCGCCCCTCTGTACAAGGTCTTCAGCCAATCGATAAAGCCCCCCTTGAGGCCATACTTGTCAAGAAGTACTCATGATTGACACAATCAAAAGCTTTAGCCTGATCCAACGCCAGTGTTCCATCAGATATAGCGACCTATCAGAATTGGTAACGGAAGTGACGTTCCGACGCCGCCATCTTGCTACTCCCCGCACTCCTCCATAGTAACGATACACTGAGAAGGGGTCAAGCGGACATCTTGTTACACCCACCGCTGCTTTTATAATTCAACAGGTACATTTCTAAATCCTGTATTTCACGATATAAGCTCAGATTCCTGTTATAACTGTGGGATGCAAAACTCCAATGGGTGCAAAAAGATGTCCGCTTACCCTCTTCTCGATGTATCATTACAGTATTAGAGGAGTGCGGGGTGTAGCAAGATGGTGGCGATGAAACGTCACTTCCATTACCAATTCTGACGGGTCACCAAATCTGACGGAACACCAGCAGGTACTTTCTCCAGCCTGCAGCCCAGCACCACTCCAGGGCCTCCCGGACAGCCAACACCCCTGAAAAGGTGCTTCTACCCCGAACCAAACAGTGCTGGTGGTGAGAAAGCAGATCGCCCTCTACAGACGTATCTTCCTATCAACATTGAGAAGGCTAATGGAACGTCAATTCTCACAGAATCTTTACCCTTTGACAGAAGTATATCCGCAGATTGTCACATGGAGGGAGAGAGCGAACCCTCTCTCAGACAGCCAATAAAAACCTCCACCAAATATGGAGCCAGAGGAACCTTAAAGTGCTTATAAAACGTATAAGCCTCATTGATGGAGGTGGGGGAGGGAAGGCTCATTGATGGAGGTGGGGGAGGGAAGGATCATTGATGGAGGTGGAGAGATAAGACTCATTGATGGAGGTGGGGGGGAGGGAAGGCTCATTGATGGAGGTGGAGAGATAAGGCTCATTGATGGAGGTGGGGGGGAGGGAAGGCTCATTGATGGAGGTGGGGGGGGAGGGAAGGCTCGTTGATGGAGGTGGGGGGAGGGAAGGCTCGTTGATGGAGGTGGGGAGGGAAGGCTCATTGATGGAGGTGGGGAGGGAAGGCTCATTGATGGAGGTGGGGGGAGGGAAGGCTCATTGATGGAGGTGGAGAGGGAAGGCTCATTGATGGAGGTGGAGAGGGAAGGCTCATTGATGGAGGTGGAGAGGGAAGGCTCATTGATGGAGGTGGGGGGAGTGAAGGCTCATTGATGGAGGTGGAGAGGGAAGGCTCATTGATGGAGGTAGAGAGGGAAGGCTCATTGATGGAGGTAGAGAGGGAAGGCTCATTGATGGAGGTGGAGAGGGAAGGCTCATTGATGGAGGTGGAGAGGGAAGGCTCATTGATGGAGGTGGAGAGGGAAGGCTCATTGATGGAGGTGGGGGAGGGAAGGCTCATTGATGGAGGTAGAGAGGGAAGGCTCATTGATGGAGGTAGAGAGGGAAGGCTCATTGATGGAGGTGGAGAGGGAAGGCTCATTGATGGAGGTGGGAAGGGAAGGCTCATTGATGGAGGTGGGGAGGGAAGGCTCATTGATGGAGGTGGGGAGGGAAGGCTCATTGATGGAGGTGGGGAGGGAAGGCTCATTGATGGAGGTGGGGGGAGGGAAGGCTCATTGATGGAGGTGGGAAGGGAAGGCTCATTGATGGAGGTGGGGAGGGAAGGCTCATTGATGGAGGTGGGGAGGGAAGGCCCATTGATGGAGGTGGAGAGGGAAGGCTCATTGATGGAGGTGGGGAGGGAAGGCTCATTGATGGAGGTGGAGAGGGAAGGCTCATTGATGGAGGTGGGGGAGGGAAGGCCCATTGATGGAGGTGGAGAGGGAAGGCTCATTGATGGAGGTGGGGAGGGAAGTGTCATTGATGGAGGTGGGGAGGGAAGTCTCATTGATGGAGGTGGGGAGGGAAGGCTCATTGATGGAGGTGGGGAGGGAAGTCTCATTGATGGAGGTGGGGAGGGAAGTCTCATTGATGGAGGTGGGGGAGGGAAGGCTCATTGATGGAGGTGGGGGAGGGAAGGCTCATTGATGGAGGTGGGGGAGGGAAGGCTCATTGACGGAGGTGGGGGAGGGAAGGCTCATTGACGGAGATGGGGAGGGAAGGCCCATTGATGGAGGTGGAGAGGGAAGGCTCATTGATGGAGGTGGGGAGGGAAGGCTCATTGATGGAGATGGGGAGGGAAGGCCCATTGATGGAGGTGGAGAGGGAAGGCTCGTTGATGGAGGTGGAGAGGGAAGGCTCGTTGATGGAGGTGGGGGGAAGGGAAGGCTCAGTGATGGAGGTGGGGAGGGAAGGATCATTGATGGAGATGGGGAGGGAAGGCCCATTGATGGAGGTGGGGGAGGGAAGTCTCATTGACGGAGGTGGGGGAGGGAAGGCTCATTGACGGAGATGGGGAGGGAAGGCCCATTGATGGAGGTGGAGAGGGAAGGCTCGTTGATGGAGGTGGAGAGGGAAGGCTCGTTGATGGAGGTGGGGGGAAGGGAAGGCTCAGTGATGGAGGTGGGGAGGGAAGGATCATTGATGGAGATGGGGAGGGAAGGCCCATTGATGGAGGTGGGGGAGGGAAGTCTCATTGATGGAGGTGGGGAGGGAAGGCTCATTGATGGATGGGGTACAGAGGGATGCAGTCAGGCTTTCATCTCCCACCTATACTGGTGGGAGCTAAGAGACAGATGTGACCCCCGAGCAACTGCAATCAGACCACGGTGCTGGGATGTTACATACTCTGGTTGAAAAAAAAAAGAGACAATTCCATCTACTGATTACTGAGAGTCACAGATCCTGGGTGAGGAGTTGGAACCTGTTCCTGGTACAATCATCTGAGTGATCAGTGAGCTGGTCATGTGATGCTGGCAGTGTGTCACCTGCAGGGGTCAGTGTTGCCTGCAAGTTCTAAAGACACAAAACTCCATCAACATCGCAGAGACCAGAACAGCGCAGTGTGACCGACCGACCGCCGACGCACTCCGACTCCATCCGACAGCGCTGTACATTGTATATCCATCGCTCCCAACATCCCCCTCTGTCCCTCGTTCCTCCTCATTGGTCCCTCTGATCTATATATTGTATATAAAATGTATATTTATCTCCCAGTGATAAACCTTTCATCTCATTTCTGTATTTGTAAATTCCAAACACCAATATAAAAGGAGTAATAGTGGCAAAAAAAAAAAAACAGCGGTTGTATTCCCTGAAAAAAAAACCTGTAAGACATAATGAGTGGGGGAGGGGCACCACATACTAGCACATTATAAAATACTCACCTTAGAACGAAGCGCCGGCACCGCCTCCCGATCACCGCTGAGGGGGCTGACATGTTCCCACGCCGTTTCTTCCGGGTTCCTGGCTCTGGCGCTGTGAGTGGCCGGAGCTGCGATGATGTCACTCCTGCGCAGCATCCGCCGGACCTACAGAGCGCATGCGTTGCTGACATCACCGGCTGCATTCAAGGTGAAGATCTCCTAAATGGGCAAATTCATTTCACCTTCAGGTAAGTCTTATTATAGAATTACCTGCAAGTAAAAAAGTTACAACCCCTTTAACTAATCATCTTTTTTTTGTAGAATTCTCCTTTAAGGGGGTGTGGCAGGGGGTGTGGCCTATGCCTACATACTTTTGCTAATAGGTGTTCCTCCTTCCCATCTCAGATATTGGGGGGTGTGGTTATGTAACTCCTCTGCAGGAGTCTGTCAGGTGAAGGGTTAACAGTTGCAGCTTCTAGGTGACATCACATGCTCATTTACATATCCCCACCCACCAGCCTGACAACCTATAGGAGAATTCCTATAGGAAGGGCAAATTTCCATTGTGAGGACCGGAGGCGTCTCTCCCGTCACCAGCGATATATATATATATCATCTATATACAGGATCTATACATTGTATATATTATCTGGATCCATACATTGTATAAATTATCTATATACTGATCCATACATTGTATAAATTATCTATATACTGATCTATACATTGTATATATTATCTATATACTGATCCATACATTGTATATATTATCTATATACTGATCTATACATTGTATATATTATCTATATACTGGATCCATACATTGTATATATTATCTATATACTGATCTATACATTGTATATATTATCTATATACTGATCTATACATTGTATATATTATCTATATACTGGATCCATACATTGTATATATTATCTATATACTGATCCATACATTGTATATATTATCTATATACTGATCTATACATTGTATATATTATCTATATACTGGATCCATACATTGTATATATCATCTATATACAGGATCCATACATTGTATAGATCAGATTATCAATCCTCTGCGTCTCGCTTGATTTATAAACGCTCGCCGTGAATTTGGCGCTGAGTTTCGGATTCCTCAATGTAAACGCAGGAAGTATTTTTGTTGGTTGGGCAGAGAAATCTCCAGAACATATCCTGATGGCCCTTATATAAAGTCCGGTGTGGCAGGGTGGGGGTTATATAAGACTCATCAATGAAAAGATCGCTGTGGGCGAAGCTGCATTACAGCGAGACCCCCATCCCAGCTGCCCAGAGCTTTTCATTGATGGTTTATGATGCTAAAGGGTATGAAGGGGTTAATCTTCAATCTGACAGTGAAGAGGTTATCAATGGGGATCATTACAGCAGTGAAAGGGTTAATGATGGGGGTCATTGTGGTAGAGGAGGGGTAATGATGGGGGTCATTGTGGTAGAGGAGGGGTTAATGATGGGGGGTCACTGTGGCAGTGGAGGGGTTAATGATGGGGTCACTGTGGCAGTGGAGGGGTTAATGATGGGGGTCATTGTGGCAGAGATGGGGTTAATGATGAGGGTCACTGTGGCAGAGGAGGGGTTAATGATGGGGTCATTGTGGCAGAGATGGGGTTAATGATGAGGGTCACTGTGGCAGAGGAGGGGTTAATGATGAGGGTCACTGTGGCAGAGGAGGGGTTAATGATGAGGGTCACTGTGGTAGAGGAGGGGTTAATGATGAGGGTCACTGTGGTAGAGGAGGGGTTAATGATGGGGGTCACTGTGGTAGAGGAGGGGTTAATGATGAGGGTCACTGTGGTAGAGGAGGGGTTAATGATGAGGGTCACTGTGGTAGAGGAGGGGTTAATGATGGGGTCACTGTGGCAGTGGAGGGGTTAATGATGGGGGTCATTGTGGCAGAGGAGGGGTTAATGATGAGGGTCACTGTGGCAGAGGAGGGGTTAATGATGAGGGTCACTGTGGCAGAGGAGGGGTTAATGATGAGGGTCACTGTGGTAGAGGAGGGGTTAATGATGGGGGTCACTGTGGTAGAGGAGGGGTTAATGATGAGGGGTTAATGATGAGGGTCACTGTGGTAGAGGAGGGGTTAATGATGAGGGTCACTGTGGTAGAGGAGGGGTTAATGATGGGGGTCACTGTGGTAGAGGAGGGGTTAATGATGAGGGTCACTGTGGTAGAGGAGGGGTTAATGATGGGGGGTCACTGTGGCAGTGGAGGGGTTAATGATGGGGTCACTGTGGCAGTGGAGGGGTTAATGATGGGGTCATTGTGGCAGAGGAGGGGTTAATGATGAGGGTCACTGTGGCAGAGGAGGGGTTAATGATGAGGGTCACTGTGGCAGAGGAGGGGTTAATGATGAGGGTCACTGTGGTAGAGGAGGGGTTAATGATGGGGGTCACTGTGGTAGAGGAGGGGTTAATGATGAGGGTCACTGTGGTAGAGGAGGGGTTAATGATGAGGGTCACTGTGGTAGAGGAGGGGTTAATGATGAGGGTCACTGTGGTAGAGGAGGTGTTAATGATGGGGTCACTGTGGCAGTGGAGGGGTTAATGATGGGGGTCACTGTGGCAGTGGAGGGGTTAATGATGGGGGTCACTGTGGTAGAGGAGGGGTTAATGATGGGGGTCACTGTGGCAGAGGAGGGGTTAATGATGGGGGTCACTGTGGCAGTGGAGGGGTTAATGATGGGGTTCATTGTGGCAGAGGAGGGGTTAATGATGGGGTCACTGTGGCAGAGGAGGGGTTAATGATGGGGGTCACTGTGGTAGAGGAGGGGTTAATGATGGGGGTCACTGTGGCAGTGGAGGGGTTAATGATGGGGGTCACTGTGGCAGAGGAGGGGTTAATGATGGGGGTCACTGTGGTAGAGGAGGGGTTAATGATGGGGGTCACTGTGGTAGAGGAGGGGTTAATGATGGGGGTCACTGTGGCAGAGGAGGGGTTAATGATGGGGGTCACTGTGGCAGAGGAGGGGTTAATGATGGGGGTCACTGTGGCAGTGGAGGGGTTAATGATGGGGGTCATTGTGGCAAAGGAGGGGTTAATGATGGGGGTCACTGTGGTAGAGGAGGGGTTAATGATGGGGGTCACTGTGGTAGAGGAGGGGTTAATGATGGGGGTCACTGTGGTAGAGGAGGGGTTAATGATGAGGGTCACTGTGGTAGAGGAGGGGTTAATGATGGGGGTCACTGTGGTAGAGGAGGGGTTAATGATGAGGGTCACTGTGGTAGAGGAGGGGTTAATGATGGGGGTCACTGTGGCAGAGGAGGGGTTAATGATGGGGGTCACTGTGGCAGAGGAGGTGTTAATGATGGGGTCACTGTGGCAGTGGAGGGGTTAATGATGGGGGTCACTGTGGCAGTGGAGGGGTTAATGATGGGGGTCACTGTGGTAGAGGAGGGGTTAATGATGGGGGTCACTGTGGCAGAGGAGGGGTTAATGATGGGGGTCACTGTGGCAGTGGAGGGGTTAATGATGGGGTTCATTGTGGCAGAGGAGGGGTTAATGATGGGGGTCACTGTGGTAGAGGAGGGGTTAATGATGGGGGTCACTGTGGTAGAGGAGGGGTTAATGATGGGGGTCACTGTGGCAGAGGAGGGGTTAATGATGGGGGTCACTGTGGCAGAGGAGGGGTTAATGATGGGGGTCACTGTGGCAGAGGAGGGGTTAATGATGGGGGTCACTGTGGCAGTGGAGGGGTTAATGATGGGGGTCATTGTGGCAAAGGAGGGGTTAATGATGGGGGTCACTGTGGTAGAGGAGGGGTTAATGATGGGAGTCATTGTGGTAGAGGAGGGGTTAATGATGGGGGGTCATTGTGGCAAAGGAGGGGTTAATGATGGGGGTCACTGTGGTAGAGGAGGGGTTAATGATGGGGGTCACTGTGGTAGAGGAGGGGTTAATGATGGGGGTCACTGTGGCAGAGGAGGGGTTAATGATGGGGGTCACTGTGGCAAAGGAGGGGTTAATGATGGGGGTCATTGTGGCAGAGGAGGGGTTAATGATGGGGGTCACTGTGGCAAAGGAGGGGTTAATGATGGGGGTCATTGTGGCAGAGGAGGGGTTAATCTGCAGTCTATAGGGTATCAGGCTCCTCCCTCTATAGAGTGTGGTAGTTGGTGACGGCGGTGAAGCAGTTAATACATTGCTGTGCGCCGACAGATGGTCCCCCCCCACCCCCCCCCCCCCCCCCCTGTATGAGGAATCAGCACTGTGTGTGTGACGGGCGCTACTGTCCCTTTAAGAGCCGAGCGATATGACAAAGCCAGGAGCAGAGAAGACACCGAGAGCCGGATACCCCCATCCACCCCATACAAGGGGCACCGAGAGCCGGATACCCCCATCCACCCCATACAAGGGGCACCGAGAGCCGGATACCCCCATCCACCCCATACAAGGGGCACCGAGAGACAGATACCCCCATCCACCCCATACAAGGGGCACTGAGAGCCTGATACCCCCATCCACCCCATACAAGGGGCACCGAGAGCCTGATGCCCCCCATACAAGGGGCACCGAGAGCCTGATGCCCCCCATACAAGGGGCACCGAGAGCCTGATACCCCCCATACAAGGGGCACCGAGAGCCTGATACCCCCCATACAAGGGGCACCAAGTGCCTGATACCCCCCTTACTAGGGGCACCGAGAGCCTGATACCCCCCATACAAGGGGCACCGAGAGCCTGATACCCCCATCCACCCCATACAAGGAGCACCAAGAGCACAAGGGGCACCGAGAGCCGGATACCCCCATCCACCCAATACAAGGGGCACCAAGAGCCTGATACCCCCATCCACCCCATACAAGGGGCACCGAGAGCCGGATACCCCCATCCACCCAATACAAGGGGCACCGAGAGCACGATACCCCCATCCACCCCATACAAGGGGCACCGAGAGCCGGATACCCCCATCCACCCAATACAAGGGGCACTGAGAGCACAAGGGGCACCGAGAACCGGATACCCCCATCCACCCAATACAAGGGGCACCGAGAGCCTGATACCCCCATCCACCCCATACAAGGGGCACAGAGAGCCGGATACCCCCATCCACCCAATACAAGGGGCACCGAGAGCCGGATACCCCCATCCACCCCATACAAGGGACACCGAGAGCCGGATACCCCCATCCACCCAATACAAGGGGCACCGAGAGCCGGATACCCCCATCCACCCAATACAAGGGGCACCGAGAGGCGGATACCCCCATCCACCCAATACAAGGGGCACCGAGAGCCGGATACCCCCATCCACCCTATACAGGGGGCACCGAGAGCCTGATACCCCCATCCACCCCATACAAGGGACACCGAGAGCCGGATACCCCCATCCACCCCATGCAAGGGGCACCGAGAGCCTGATACCCCCATCCATCCTATACAAGGGGCACCGAGAGCCGTATACCCCCATCCACCCTATACAGGGGGCACCGAGAGCCTGATACCCCCATCCACCCCATACAAGGGACACCGAGAGCCGGATACCCCCATCCACCCAATACAAGGGGCACTGAGAGCCAGATACCCCCATCTACCCCATGCAAGGGGCATCGAGAGCCTGATACCCCCATCCATCCTATACAAGGGGCACCGAGAGCTGGATACCCCCATCCACCCCATACAAGGGGCACCGAGAGCCGGATACCCCCATCCACCCCATACAAGGGACACCGAGAGCCGGATACCCCCATCCACCCAATACAAGGGGTACTGAGAGCCAGATACCCCCATCTACCCCATGCAAGGGGCACCGAGAGCCTGATACCCCCATCCATCCTATACAAGGGGCACCGAGAGCCGGATACCCCCATCCATCCTATACAAGGGGCACCGAGAGCCGGATACCCCCATCCACCCCATACAAGGGGCACCGAGAGCCGGATACCCCCATCTACCCCATACAAGGGACACCCATCCCCCTTCGCTCCAGCCAGGAGAGGAGTACAGCAAAAGGGGGAGGCAGTGATCTCCAGATACCTCCATCCACCCTCCCAGTTCAGAAGACATCTCTACATCCCCCCCCCCCCCCCCGCCCCGGAGAGGAAAGTCTTTATGAGGAATTCTGCTCTTCCAGATTGGAGAGAGACCAGCAAAGGACAAACTCTGACATTGACCTGAGACCAGCAAACGTCTGACAGAGACCCCGGGGCCCCTACCCAGGAGAGACCCCCAGAGAGAAGCCCCTCAGGAGTGTCCGGAGCTGCCAGGGACTGTGATGTGTCCAGGTGGTCCCTGTGCCCCCTTCTACCCTCTGGGAGTTGATGCCGGGAGAGGAGGCAGCAGATTGAGGAACCTTCTGAGGTGCCATGGAGCTCCCTGATCTCCCCTCTGCCTATAAGACGTACCCCAGGTAGAGGGACCTTACAGACTGGGCCCTCACCTACCCACCTACCTACCTACCCTTCTGTTTGTGTCCGGCAATCCCCGAGCACCATGTCCCTGGCATTCTGCGGCACCGACAACAATTCTGCCGCCTACAATGTGGACAACGGGGTCCTGAATAATGGCTGCTTCGTGGATGCCCTGAATGTGGTTCCTCATGTGTTCCTCCTCTTCATCACCTTCCCCATCCTCTTCATCGGTGAGTACCCGACTACCTACCTACACCGAGTACCCGACTACCTGCCTACACCGAGTACCTGCCTACACCGAGTACCCGACTACCTGCCTACACCGAGTACCCGACTACCTGCCTACACCGAGTACCCGACTACCTGCCTACACCGAGTACCCGACTACCTGCCTACACCGAGTACCCGACTACCTGCCTACACCGAGTACCCGACTACCTGCCTACACCGAGTACCCGACTACCTGCCTACACCGAGTACCCGACTACCTGCCTACACCGAGTACCCGACTACCTGCCTACACCGAGTACCCGACTACCTGCCTACACCGCGTACCTGCCTACACCGAGTACCCGACTCCCGACTACCTGCCTACACCGCGTACCTGCCTACACCGAGTACCCGACTACCTGCCTACACCGACTACCTGCCTACACCGAGTACCCGACTACCTGCCTACACCGAGTACCCGACTACCTGCCTACACCGAGTACCCGACTACCTGCCTACACCGAGTACCCGACTACCTGCCTACACCGAGTACCCGACTACCTGCCTACACCGAGTACCCGACTACCTGCCTACACCGCGTACCTGCCTACACCGAGTACCCGACTCCCGACTACCTGCCTACACCGCGTACCTGCCTACACCGAGTACCCGACTACCTGCCTACACCGACTACCTGCCTACACCGAGTACCCGACTACCTGCCTACACCGAGTACCCGACTACCTGCCTACACCGAGTACCCGACTACCTGCCTACACCGAGTACCCGACTACCTGCCTACACCGCGTACCCGACTACCTACCTACACAGAGTACACGACTACCTACCTACACCGAGTACCCGACTACCTGCCTACACCGAGTACCCGACTACCTGCCTACACCGAGTATACACTGTGTACCCCCCATACCTTCCTCATCATCAGTGAGTACCCGACTACCTACCTACAACTGAGTATACACTGTACCCCCATACCTTCCTAATCACCTTCCTCTTCATCGGTGAGTACCCGACTACCTACCTACACTGAGTATACACGTGTACCCCCATACCTTCCTCATCATCAGTGAGTACCCGACTACCTACCTACACTGAGTATACACGTGTACCCCCATACCTTCCTCATCATCAGTGAGTACCCGACTACCTACCTACAACTGAGTATACACTGAACACACCTGTGCCATACGCTGTGCATAGTATATACTGTCCTCATATACACACACACTATACATACTGACCATCTATATACAGCTATATACACTGGGCTCATATACAATATGCATACTGACCCCCTATATACACTATACTGACCCTTATATAATATATGTTGTATGCATACTGAACCGTATATATTATACACTATGTACTATACTGACCCCTATATACTATTCATACTGACTCTCTATATACATCTAGTATATGCACTAAACATAATGACCCGTATATACACCTACTATAAACAATATACATATTGACCCCTCTGTGCTTTATACACTATACTGGCCCCTATATACTCTATACACCTTTTATATACACTGTACATACAAACTGCTATATACCCCTACTGTATACACTATACACACTGACCCCCTATATACAATGTATACACTATACACACTGACCCCCTATATACAATGTATACACTATACACACTGACCCCCTATATACAATGTATACACTATACACACTGACCCCCTATATACAATGTATACACTTACATACGGACCCCCTATATACACAATGTATACACTATACACACTGACCCCCTATATACAATGTATACACTATACACACTGACCCCCTATATACAATGTATACACTATACACACTGACCCCCTATATACAATGTATACACTTACATACGGACCCCCTATATACACAATGTATACACTATACATACTGACCCCCTATATACAATGTATACACTATACACACTGACCCCCTATATACAATGTATACACTATACACACTGACCCCCTATATACAATGTATACACTTACATACGGACCCCCTATATACACAATGTATACACTATACATACTGACCCCCTATATACAATGTATACACTATACACACTGACCCCCTATATACAATGTATACACTATACACACTGACCCCCTATATACAATGTATACACTATACACACTGACCCCCTATATACAATGTATACACTTACATACGGACCCCCTATATACACAATGTATACACTATACATACTGACCCCCTATATACAATGTATACACTATACACACTGACCCCCTATATACAATGTATACACTATACACACTGACCCCCTATATACAATGTATACACTTACATACGGACCCCCTATATACACAATGTATACACTATACACACTGACCCCTATATACAATGTATACACTATACACACTGACCCCCTATATACAATGTATACACTATACACACTGACCCCTTATATACAATGTATACACTATAAACATGGACCCCCTATATACAATGTATACACTACCGTGTGACATAAAATATTGCAGCAATCGCCATTTTATTCCCCAGGGTCTCTGCTAAAATATATATAACGTTTGGGGGTTCCAAGTAATTTTCTAGCAAAAAATTCAGATTTTAACTTTGTAAGAAGCAAGTTTAAAAAAAATGGTTTAGACTTTAAAGTGGTTGTAAACCTTTTATTTTTCCTATAATGAGACCTACCTGGAGGTAAAGAGAAGATCCCCTAAAGCTGGACGGTTTAGAAGATATTCCCTTTGTATGCAGACGCTGCCGGACCTCGCCGGAAAGAAGTCTCCCGCGGGCATGTGTGGGAGTGGTGACATCGCGGCTCCGGCCAATCACAGCGCCGGAGCCGCGATACCCGGAAGACACGCCGAGGGAAAATGTCCGCTACCTCAGCATGGACCGGGATCACCTGCCGACGCCTCGTTCTAAGGTAAGTATTTCATAATGAGCCGATATGTGGTGCCAAAAAAACAAATAATAATCTGCGGGTTTACAACAAAGTGATTGTAAATTCTTACAGACCACTTTAACCTTCAGGTGAGCCGAGAATAAGACTTACCTGTAGGTGCAACAAATATCTCCTAAACCTGCACAGTTTCGGAGATATTTGCAAAAGAAAGGCACTGATGTCTACGGCGCATGCGCAAGCGCACTGAGCGTGCCGCTTCCAACGACGATCATGCCGTTAGTGGCGGCACCCGCGCGTCATCAGGGCTCCGGCCAGTCACAGCGCCGGAGCCGCAATATGTGGAAGTCACTCCTGGAGAGATGGCGCCGATGGAGGGCAACGAGCACCTCTGCGGGGGCTTTGATCTCAGGTAAGTACTTCATAATGAGCTAGTATGCTATGCACACCCCTCATTATGCCTTTGTCTTGCAGGGTGGTGTTTTTTTTTTTTTTCAAGAGGGTTTACTTATTCTATAACCACTTCAGCCCCGGAAGAATTTACCCCCCTTCCTTACCAGAGCACTTTTTGCGATTTGGCACTGCGTCGCTTTAACTGACAATTGCGCGGTCGTGCGACGTGGCTCCCAAACAAGATTGGCGTCCTTTTTTCCCCACAAATAGAGATTTCTTTTGGTGGTATTTGATCACCTCTGCGGTTTTTATTTTTTGCGCTATAAACAAAAATAGAGCGACAATTTTGAAAAAAATGCAATATTTTTTACTTTTTGTTATAATAAATATCCCCAAAAATCTATAAAAAATAATAACATTTTCCACAGTTTAGGCCGATACGTATTCTTCTACTTTTTTTGGTAAAAATAAATAAATAAATAAAATCGCAATAAGCGTATATTGATTGGTTTGCACATTTTTTAATAGTAATGGCGACGATCTGCGATTTTTATTGCGACTGTGACATTGCGATGGACACATCGGAAACTTTTCACACATTTTTGGGACCATTCACATTCATACAGCGATTAGTGCTATAAAACTGCACTGATTACTGTGTAAATGTGACTGGCAGGGAGGGGGTTAACACTAGGGGGGCGCTGAAAGGGTTAAATATGTTCCCTAGGGAGTGATTCTAACTGTAGGGGGAGGGGACTCACAAGGGGAGGAGACCGATCGATGTTCCTCTGTACTGGGAATTAGGGATGAGCTCGGTGTTCGACTCGAACATAGAGCTGCACGATTCTGGGCAAAATGAGAATCACGATTCTTTTGCTTAGAATAAAGATCACGATTCTCTCACGATTCTCAAAAACTGAACGCCAGAACCCCCCCCCCCCCAAATAAATAAACAAACCTGTGATATATATGAATGTATAAAAAAAACAGACCAGTGATATGTCTATAATGTTAAAGACCATATAACTCCTATAAAAAAATCTGAATCAAAGTTTGATTCTGCTTTTTTCATAAGAGTTATATGGTCTTTAACATTATAGACATATCACTGGTCTGTTTTTTATACATTCATATTTTCATATATATCACAGGTTTGTTTTTTATAAATCATACATTTGTTCACTGATTGCATTCAGCTGGATTTTATACAAGCAGCGCCAACATCCCAATTTTTAAATCTATCAGAAGCAGTACCGCCGGCAACCACTAGAGACAGCGACCGCTGACATGTAGGAGGAGACGAGAACAATGCTGTCCTGAGTCCACTGGGTGGCGCATGGATACACTCTACAGTTGTACAGAACTGTGAGAAAGAAGGAAGCCCACGCCCAGGCATCCATCCAGCGGCGCAGGCTGCTGACGTCAGTTCCGATATCAGCGCCATTTGCGTTCCACGCTGGTTCCGACGGCTTCTCCTCGGTCCAGTCTACATCCCGGGGGAGACATGAAAAATCGAGGTAATCCAGGCCGGAGATCGCGGGGGGGGGGGTGAATCGAGATCGCGATTAATGTACGATTAATCGTGCAGCTCTACTCGAACATCGGCTGTTCGTGCGTTCGGCGAACAACGAACGATTTGGGCCGTTCGCGCCAAATTCGAGTGACGCGAACGGCCCACAATACACTGCGCCATCGCAGTGTAATCCCGGCGCTGTGATTGGCCAAGCATGCACTGTGACCCTGCATGCTTGGCCAATCACAGCGCCGGCAGCGAGGAGAGCAATGATTGGCCACAGGCAGGATGCCTGTGGCCAATTATTGCTGAGGGGGTTTAGTACACGCCCCACACTATAAAAGGCCGCCAGCGCGGCGGCCTTGTGTAGTGTGTTCCGGAGCAGGGAAAGAGAAGGATACTCAGGGACAGTGTCAAATCTTGTCAAATCCATTCTTTGCTAAACCTTGTGTGCAGGGAGAGAGAAGGATAGGCAGGGACAGTGTCAGTGTCATTGTTGCTAAGCCTCCTGCACAGTATACACCTGAACTTAGCCTGTATTGCTGCTTTTTCCTGGTGTGTTACACCAACAGGATTTTGCGGCACTTACAGCGGGCGGAGTGTGCCTCCTGACCATATTACACCTTAACTTAGCCTGTATTGCTGCTTTTCCCATCTCCCTGCAGGCCATTAGAATGTCTGGAAGGCAAACAAGGAGAGGCAGACAGTCAGGAGGCAATAAAAGAGGGCAAGCAGGCTCTGTGTCTAGAGACAACAGTGCTGGTCGTGGACCCGGTGCATTGTCATCAGCAAATGGCCATGGGACACGCTTGTCCTTCTTTTCGGCAGCTGGACGTGTTGAGCCGCATCATGCCGAAGACTTGGTAGAGTGGATGACCAAGCCCTCCTCATCCTCCTCATCCTCTCTCACCCAGGCTCAGGGTACTGGCAAAGCAGCTGCCAAAGCGTCCTCTTCCCTGGTATCAATGTCATCATCAGTCACTCCTTCCCTAGACCAACCATGTCCTCCTGAGGAGTCCCCCGAACTGTTTGAGCACAGTGTTGGGTACATGCTCCAGGAGGATGCCCAGCGTTTTGAAGGGTCTGATGATGAAACCCAGCTACAGGAAGGCAGTAGCGTGAGAGCAGAGAGAGGGGATGCTCAAGAAGGACACCAATCTGGCAGTCATGTTCCAGCAGCTGCAGCATACTGCCAGATTGGCTCCAGTGATGAGGAGGGAGGGGATGATGAGGTCACTGACTCCACGTGGGTGCCTAATAGGAGAGAGGAGGAGGAGGAGGATGAGGAGGAGGCACATCTCCAACGAGGCAGGATGCCCTTTGGTGGCCAGCGTAAGGGCAGTACACCGACGGAATCACACCGCAGAGCTCCGCCTGTGCAGGGCGCTGCCTCTGCCCGTCATTCAAAAAGTTCTTTGGTGTGGGCCTTTTTTGAGGCTAGTGCATCAGATCGCACAGCTGCTGTTTGCAACATATGTCTCAAGCGTATATCGCGTGGCCAAAACATCACCCGCTTGGGCACCACATGCTTGACCAGACATATGTTGACCTGCCATGCAGCTCGTTGGCAAGCCTACCTCAAAGACCCACACCAAAGAACAAAGCGGACCTCTCCTTGCACCGCATCAGCTGGGATCTCCAACCCCACTATAACTTCAGTCCTCTCTGAAACATGCACTTAGAGGAATGAAGGTGTAGAATTAGGTGTGTCACAGCCAAGTACTTGCGGCCACTCTGCTAGCAGTACACCGACGTCCGATTCTAGCAGGCAAATTTCCCTGCCCCAGCTGCTGGACCGTCGAAAGAAGTTCACTCCCAGCCATCCACATGCCCAGCGGTTGAATGCTAGCTTGGCTAAATTGCTAGCACTTCAACTGCTGCCTTTTCAGTTGGTAGACTCGGCCCCCTTCCGTGAGTTTGTGCAATGTGCGGTTCCTCAGTGGCAGGTTCCCAAACGCCACTTTTTCTCACGGAAGGCGATTCCGGCTCTCTACAGGCATGTGGAAGGCAATGTCTTGGCCTCGCTGGACAGGGCGGTCAGCGGTAAGGTGCATATTACCGCTGACTCATGGTCCAGCAGGCATGGACAGGGACGTTACCTTTCTTTCACGGCCCATTGGGTCACTCTTTTGGCAGCTGGGAAGGATGCAGGACAAGGTGCAGTAGTGTTGGAGGTTGTTCCACCGCCACGCCTCCAAAATGCTACTACTGGTTGTGACACACCTCTCTCCTCCACCCCCTCCTCTTCTTCTTCCTCCATGGCCTCTTCCTGTGCTTTGTCCTCGGAACCAGCGGTGCTCCGTAGGCGTTCAAGGGCCTACGCAAGTACGCAGGCAAAAAGATGCCATGCCGTGCTTGCGCTGGTGTGTTTGGGGGACAGGAGCCACACTGGGGCAGAGGTTCTGTCTGCTCTGCAGGGGCAGGCCGAGAGGTGGTTGACGCCACGCCAGCTTAAGCCAGGAATGGTGGTTTGCGACAATGGCACCAACCTCCTCTCCGCTCTCCGACAGGGACAACTGACCCATGTGCCCTGTGTGGCTCACGTCCTTAACCTGGTGGTGCAGCGGTTCTTGGGCAGGTACCCGGGCTTACAGGATGTCCTGAGGCAGGCCAGGAAAGTCTGTGTGCATTTCCGCAGATCTTATAATGCCAGTGCTCGCCTGGCTGAGCTGCAAAAGGAGTTGAACCTGCCCAAGAACCACCTTATATGTGACATGCCCACCAGGTGGAACTCAACGTTGGCCATGCTGCAGCGGCTGCACACGCAGGAGAGGGCCATCAATGAGTACCTGTGCGACTACGGCACCAGGACAGGGTCAGGGGAGCTTGGTTTTTTTTTCTCCACGCCAGTGGGGCATGATCAGGGATGCATGCACTGCCCTGGCACCATTTGAGGAGGCAACGAGGATGGTGAGCAGTGACAGTGCATGCATCAGTGACACTGTCCCTCTTGTCCACCTGTTGGAGCACACGCTGCGTGGAATAATGGACAGGGCACTTGAGGCAGAACAGAGGCAGGAAGAGGAGGACTTCCTTGCCTCTCAAGGCCCCCTTTACCCAGACAGTGTTCCTTCTGTCCCACCCATCGCACAGGAAGAGGAAGAGGAGGAGGAGGAGGAGGAGGATTGTGTCAGCATGGAGGTGGAGGCTGGCACTCAGCATCATCAGCAGCAGTCTTTTAGGGATGATTTACAGTCCCAAGAAACCAGTGGACTTGTACGTGGCTGGGAGGAGGTGGCTGCGGATCATGTCGTCCTTAGTGACCCAGAGGACTCCGGACCGAATGCCTCAGCTAACCTACGCTGCATGGCCTCCCTGATCCTGCAAAGTCTGCGGAAGGATCCTCGTATTCTTCGGATCAAGGAGAGGGACCATTACTGGCTGGCCACTCTCCTTGATCCACGGTACAAGGGTAAGGTTGCGGACCTTATCTTACCGTCGCAGAGGGAGCAGAGGATGAGACAACTCCGGGAGGCCTTGCAGAAAGGTCTGTGCAACACGTTCCCAGAGACTGGGAGGTTACAAACTCCTGGTCCTGGACAACGAGTTGCTGAGGCTTCGGTCAGTCAAAGAAGGAGCGGTGGGGAAGGTGGCCGTCTGACCGATGCGTTCAGACAATTCTTTAGTCCGCAGCCCCAAGGTATGATTGGTTCCAGCAACCATCGCCAGCGTCTGATAAACATGGTGCAGGAATACCTAGGGGCAATGTCAGACTTGGACACCTTCCCCACCGAAAATCCTCTGGCTTACTGGGTCTTGAGGATGGATCACTGGCCAGAGCTTGCACAGTATGCAATTGAGCTACTGGCCTGTCCTGCATCCAGCGTTCTTTCAGAACGCACATTCAGTGCTGCTGGAGGATTTGTCACGGATCACAGGGTGCGCCTGTCCACCGACTCTGTTGATCGACTGACCTTCATAAAGATGAACCAGTCTTGGATCACGACCAGCTACCAAGCACCTGAAGCTGATATAACAGAATAATTTATTTTCAAATGTCACATCCCTTCAAGACTGATGCTGATGCTGAGAGACTGTCTTGTTATGTTGACTGACTATCCTCCTCCTCCTCAATGATCCGATTGACGATGATAGCTTGGAAGAACATTTTTGTTTCTGGGTGCCGCCACCAGTGCCTAAGGCCCAATTTTTCAGCCCCTGTTTAACAGGGGCATGTAATTACAATTCTTGATCTAATAATTCACAGCAGGGCCCATTCATGCGCCCACCAAGAGTAACTGTGAGTGCTTACAGTGTTGTGGCAACACCAACATGTAAGGGGCCAATTTCTGCAGAGTATATACGGCAGGTCCCTACTTTCAAACATCCAACTTACAAACGACTCCTCCTTGCAAACGGAAGAAGACAACAGGAAGTGAGAGGAAATCTACCCCTAGGAAGGAAAATTCTCTCCTGTAAGAATTAATATGGGAAAAAGGTGTCTCCTCTGTACTGATGCTTTATCACCAATCCTTGTTTCAATAAAAAACCCAAATTTTCCAAAAACATTTGTCATTGGGACGGAAAGTGAGGTGAAATGTTCTGAACAGGGGCACAGACAGCAAAACAAATGTTACAGGGGTGATAACCCTTACCTATGTTTTCCAAAAAGTTTAAAAATAGATTTTTGGTCTGGAGCTACACTTCAACAATGTACCTGTTCAAAATTACAAACACATTCTACATAAGAACAAACCTACAGTCCCTGTCTTGTATGCACCGCCTGTATACGGCTGTTCAGAGTATATAGGGCCTTTTTTATTTTGTGTGCGGGGTTCCCCTTAATATCCATACAAGACCCAAAGGGGCTGGTAATGGGCTGGGGTGGGGGGGGGGGTGATGGGGTAGCTATGCCATTTTTCTTAAAGATTTTCATCCATATTACCGGGACCAGACATTACATTAAAGCCGCAAGCAGTTTTAAATGGCTTTTTTTCCTTTAGAAATTTAATTTTGTGCAGGGACAGTTCTAAACACGGGAAACACGTGGCACTTCACAGGCATACTTTAGACACCCCCCAGGTACGATATTTAAAGGAATATTTGACTTTTTTTTTTCACTTTTTATGCATCATTAAAATGACTGCTCCCGAAAAACGACCGTTTTTAAAACTTCTTTTTGCATTGATACATGTCCCCTGGTGCACAACCCAGGTTCCCAAACCCTTTTTAGGACAATAACATGGATAATAGTCGTTATAATTAGCACTTTAGATTTTGAACGTTCGCATCCATTGTATTTAATAGGGTTCTAATGTTCGTGCGAACTTTCGGTCCGTTCGCAAGTTCTGGTGCGAACTGAACCCGGGGGTGTTCAGCTCATCACTACTGGGAACACACATCAGTCTCCTCGCCTCTGATAGGAGGTGGATCTGTGCGTTTACACCCCATCATTACACAAACAGATCCATGGTCCTTCCGTGATTGTGGGCAATCGCGGCCACCGGGCACGCGCACCGGGTCCTGAGCGATGCCGCGCGTGCCTCCTAGGCGGCCGGGAAGCCCAGGACGTCATATGACATCCACCCATAATGGGAGATCCCATCTGTCTATGGGCAGGAACTGAAGTGGTTAAACTTCCAGCATTTACACACAGAAGTTTTATTCTCTGATCTAAGAAGGAAGAGTTACAATGTTTCTACTTCTCTACTGTTAAAAACTTGGCAGAAGGCCAGAGAGTGAGAAGAGAAGTCTCTCCACTTCTTACATGAAAGAATCGGGAAACTCTGCAATAGAGATTGTGGGGGTTGAATTGAGATCGTGATTATTTAACGTCAGTATATGGTGTATATAGGGGGTCAGGTGTATATGGTGTGTGTATAGTGGGTTCAGTCTATATGGTGTATATAGACTGACCCCCTATATACACCATATAGACTGACCCACTATACACACACCATATACACTGACCCCCTATATACACCATATATACTGACACACCATATATACTGACCCCCTATATACACCATATATACTGACCCCCTATATACTGACCCCCTATACACACCATATATACTGACCCCCTATATACACCATATATACTGACCCACTATATATGCCATATAGACTGACCCCCTATATACACCGTATATACTGACCCCCTATATACACCATATATACTGACCCCCTATATACACTGACCCCCTATATACACACCATATATACTGACCCCCTATATACACCATATATACTGACCCCCTATATACACCATATACACTGACCCCCTATATACACACCATATATACTGACCCCCTATATACACCATATATACTGACCCCCTATACACACCATATATACTGACCCCTATACACACCATATATACTGACCCCCTATATACTGACCCCTATACACACCATATATACTGACCCACTATATACACCATATACACTGTTCCCCTATATACACCATATACACTGACCCCCTATATACACACCATATATACTGACCCCCTATATACACCATATATACTGACCCCCCATATACACCATATATACTGACCCACTATATACACCATATATACTGACCCCCCTATATACACCATATATATTGACCCCCTATATACTGACCCCTATATACACCATATATACTGACCCACTATATACACCATATATACTGACCCCCTATATACACCATATATACTGACCCCCTATATACACCATATATACTGACCCCCTATATACACACCATATATACTGACCCCCTATATACACACCATATATACTGACCCCCTATATACACCATATATACTGACCCCCTATATACTGACCCCTATACACACCATATATACTGACCCCTATACACACCATATATACTGACCCCCTATACACACCATATATACTGACCCCCTATATACTGACCCCTATACACACCATATATACTGACCCCCTATATACACACCATATACACTGACCCCCTATATACACACCATATACACTGACCCCCTATATACACACCATATACACGGATCCCCTATATACACCATATATACTGACCCCCTATATACACACCATATACACTGACCCCCTATATACACACCATATACACTGACCCCCTATATACACACCATATACACTGACCCCCTATATACACACACCATATATACTGACCCCCTATATACTGACCCCCTATACACACCATATATACTGACCCCCTATACACACCATATATACTGACCCCCTATACACACCATATATACTGACCCCCTATACACACCATATATACTGACCCCCTATATACACCATATAGACTGACCCCTATATACACCATATAGACTGACCCCCTATATACACCATATAGACTGACCCCCTATATACACCATATATACTGACCCACTATATACACCATATACACTGACCCCCTATATACACACCATATATACTGACCCCCTATATACACACCATATATACTGACCCCCTATATACACCATATATACTGCCCCTATATACACCATATATACTGACCCCCTATATACTGACCCCCTATACACACCATATATACTGACCCCCTATACACACCATATATACTGACCCCCTATATACACACCATATATACTGACCCCCTATATACACACCATATATACTGACCCCCTATATACACCATATATACTGCCCCTATATACACCATATATACTGACCCCCTATATACTGACCCCCTATACACACCATATATACTGGCCCCCTATACACACCATATATACTGACCCCCTATATACACACCATATATACTGACCCCCTATATACACACCATATATACTGACCCCCTATATACACACCATATATACTGACCCCCTATATACACCATATATACTGCCCCTATATACACCATATATACTGACCCCCTATATACTGACCCCCTATACACACCATATATACTGGCCCCCTATACACACCATATATACTGGCCCCCTATATACAGTAAACGTATTGACCCCATGTACACGCCTACTATATATACCATATATACTGACCCCTGTATATACCATACATACTGATCCCTGTATACACCTACTATATACACTATACATTGTGACCCCCAATATTTATCCGGCCCCCCTCATCATAGGAGATCCTCCACACATTTCATACACCCCTCCTCACCATGGAGGAGCAGGTCCTGCACAGGACGTCATATATGATGTATATATCATGCTGTGTATATGGCACGACTCGGCTATATAAGAGCGGCTCCTGCACTGAGGTCCAGTCACTTTCAGGTTTATGGGGAGACTTCTCTTTTTTTCCTTCTCTTATGATGGGAAATGTTCTCCACAGAGACAGGAACTGAAACAGAAGAAGAGTGCGCAACCGGCCGCTGCTCCTCAGCCCGCTGAACACTGTAAGCCCACCCAGGGGTAGTCTCCCAGTCAGGGGGGGGGTAGTCTCCCAGTCAGGGGGGTAGTCCCCCAGTCAGGGGGGGTAGTCCCCCAGTCAGGGGGGGTAGTCTCCCAGTCAGGGGGGGGTAGCCCCCCAGTCAGGGGGGGGTAGTCCCCCAGTCAGGGGGGGGTAGTCTCCCAGTCAGGGGGGGTAGTCTCCCAGTCAGGGGGGGTAGTAGTCTCCCAGTCAGGGGGGGGTAGTAGTCTCCCAGTCAGGGGGGGGGTAGTAGTCTCCCAGTCAGGGGGGGTAGTCTCCCAGGCCGGGGGGGTAGTCTCCCAGGCCAGGGGGGTAGTCTCCCAGGCCGGGGGGGGGTAGTCTCCCAGTCCGGGGGGGGTAGTCTCCCAGTCCAGGGGGGGTAGTCTCCCAGTCCAGGGGGGGTTTAGTCTCCCAGTCCAGGGGGGGTAGTCTCCCAGTCAGGGGGGGTAGTAGTCTCCCAGTCAGGGGGGGGTAGTAGTCTCCCAGTCAGGGGGGGTAGTCTCCCAGGCCGGGGGGGTAGTCTCCCAGGCCAGGGGGGTAGTCTCCCAGGCCGGGGGGGGTAGTCTCCCAGTCCGGGGGGGGGTAGTCTCCCAGTCCAGGGGGGGTAGTCTCCCAGTCCAGGGGGGGTTTAGTCTCCCAGTCCAGGGGGGGTAGTCTCCCAGTCCGGGGGGGGGGTTTAGTCTCCCAGTCCGGGGGGGGGTTTAGTCTCCCAGTCCGGGGGGGTTTAGTCTCCCAGTCCGGGGGGGGGTTTAGTCTCCCAGTCCGGGGGGGAGGTTTAGTCTCCCAGTCCGGGGGGGGGTTTAGTCTCCCAGTCCGGGGGGGGGGGTTTAGTCTCCCAGTCCGGGGGGGGTAGTCTCCCAGACCATGGGGGGTAGTCTCCCAGTCCGGGGGGGTAGTCTCCCAGTCCGGGGGGGGTAGTCTCCCAGTCCGGGGGGGTAGTCTCCCAGTCCGGGGGGGGTTTAGTCTCCCAGTCCGGGGGGTAGTCTCCCAGACCGGGGGAGTAGTCTCCCAGTCCGGGGGGGTAGTCTCCCAGTCCGGGGGGGGTAGTCTCCCAGTCCGGGGGGGGTAGTCTCCCAGTCCGGGGGGGTAGTCTCCCAGTCCAGGGGGGTAGTCTCCCAGTCCGGGGGGGTAGTCTCCCAGTCCGGGGGGGGTAGTCTCCCAGTCCAGGGGGGGTAGTCTCCCAGTCCAGGGGGGGTAGTCTCCCAGTCCAGGGGGGGTAGTCTCCCAGTCCGGGGGGGTAGTCTCCCAGTCTGGGGGGGGTAGTCTCCCAGTCCAGGGGGGGTAGTCTCCCAGTCCAGGGGGGGGTAGTCTGGGTAGTCTCCCAGTCCAGGGGGGGTAGTCTCCCAGTCCAGGGGGGGTAGTCTCCCAGTCCGGGGGGGTAGTCTCCCAGTCCGGGGGGGGGGTTTAGTCTCCCAGTCCGGGGGGGTAGTCTCCCAGACCGGGGGAGTAGTCTCCCAGTCCGGGGGGTAGTCTCCCAGTCCGGGGGGGGTAGTCTCCCAGTCCGGGGGGGGTAGTCTCCCAGTCCGGGGGGGGTAGTCTCCCAGTCCGGGGGGGGGTAGTCTCCCAGTCCAGGGGGGGTAGTCTCCCAGTCCAGGGGGGGGTAGTCTCCCAGTCCGGGGGGGGGTAGTCTCCCAGTCCGGGGGGGTAGTCTCCCAGTCCGGGGGGGGGTAGTCTCCCAGTCCAGGGGGTAGTCTCCCAGTCCGGGGGGGGTAGTCTCCCAGTCCGGGGGGTAGTCTCCCAGCCGGGGGGGTAGTCTCCCAGCCTGGGGGGGGTAGTCTCCCAGCCTGGGGGGGGGGTAGTCTCCCAGCCTGGGGGGGGGGTAGTCTCCCAGTCCAGGGCGGGGTAGTCTCCCAGTCCAGGGCGGGGTAGTCTCCCAGTCAGGGGGGGTAGTCTCCCAGTCAGGGGGGGTAGTCTCCCAGTCAGGGGGGGGTAGTCTCCCAGTCCAGGGGGGGTAGTCTCCCAGTCCAGGGGGGGTAGTCTCCCAGTCCAGGGGGGGGGTAGTCTCCTGGACCTCTCCGCCCACCTCCTCCCTAGTCACTGCAGCCCCATTCATTAAGGCCTCCTCCTCTAGTCCATCTGCTGCAGCCAACAATTCATTGTCTGCAGATTCCCCATTCATATTATGGAAGGCCTCCGGGCAATCCCTGTGGAAATGGCCAAACCTTCCACATAGATTGCACTTAACCGTCTCACAGGTAGAACTGATGTGGCCGACCCCCCCACAGAGATTACACTTCAAGATGGAGCAAACGCTCGCCACGTGGCCAGATTTCCCACATTTGAAACATAACCTGGGCTGACCTGCATAGAAGCAAACTCCTCTCTCCCGCCCAATGAAAAAGGAGTTTGGCAGGTGATGGGTGACATTGTTAGTTTGCCTCAACTTGACAAGAACCCTCCAACTAGGGTGACCACATTTCCAAACTACCATTCAGGGACACCCTCCCTTCCCAAAAATCAGCTTGTCCTGTAACGAATCACAGCACAGTGATTGGACACAAGAGGCGGGATTTATGATTTCTCCAATCACAAGCAGGGCTCCTCCAGGCATTCCCGGCCAGGACAAGTACTGTCAGTGAGTAAAGTGGTGATGTGGCGGCCTTTTTTGGGGGCATCAGATTGGCCCGGGGGGTGGCTGTCAGTTTCATTCCGGGACACTGTATTGTCCTGGAATGAATGTGCCCGGGACAGACCTGCAAAATGTGGGACTGTCCCGGGCAATCCGGGACACGTGGTCACCCTACCTCCAACCCCCCGTCCAGATCCCATCACTGTCTTTAGTTTTTGTCAACTCAGAAACCATCTCACAATGTCTTCTAAGCCAGATGACAATATCCTGGGGGGGCACAGACTCATCCGGGGGGGGGGGGCACAGACTCATCCGGGGGGGGCACTCATCCTGGGGGGGGCACAGACTCATCCTGTGGGGGGGGGGGCACAGACTCATCCTGGGGGGGCACAGACCCATCCTGGGGGGGCACAGACTCATCCTGGGGGGGCACAGACTCATCCTGGGGGGGGCACAGACTCATCCTGGGGGGGGCACAGACTCATCCTGGGGGGGCACAGACTCATCCTGGGGGGGCACAGACTCATCCTGTGGGGGGGGGGGCACAGACTCATCCTGGGGGGGCACAGACCCATCCTGGGGGGGCACAGACTCATCCTGGGGGGGGCACAGACTCATCCTGGGGGGGGGCACAGACTCATCCTGGGGGGGCACAGACTCATCCTGGGGGGGGGCACAGACCCATCCTGGGGGGGCACAGACTCATCCTGGGGGGGCATAGACTCATCCTGGGGGGGGCACAGACTCATCCTGGGGGGGGGCACAGACTCATCCTGGGGGGGCACAGACTCATCCTGGGGGGGCACAGACTCATCCTGGGGGGGGGCACAGACTCATCCTGGGGGGGGCACAGACTCATCCTGGGGGGGCACAGACTCATCCTGGGGGGGGCACAGACTCATCCTGGGGGGGCACAGACTCATCCTGGGGGGGCACAGACTCATCCTGGGGGGCCCAGACTCATCCTGGGGGGGCACAGACTCATCCTGGGGGGGCACAGACTCATCCTGGGGGGGGGGGCACAGACTCGTCCTGGGGGGGCACAGACTCGTCCTGGGGGGGGGCACAGACTAATCCTGGGGGGGCACAGACTCATTCCAGAAAATTATGCTAACATTTGCTGTGTCAGGTTTGGAGATGGGAATAAAGATGAAATTCCTCCAACCCTCTTTATCCCGCAACCCACTGAAGCCGGCCCAAAATTTGTCTAAGTCAGACATGAGCTTAAAGCTGACATCATAACCTTGTCTGTCAGGAAGATTGATGACTGCCAGTATGTCTGCAGGCGCAAACCCCATCTGCTGACACAGCAACTCCCTTACTACAAACCTCCGATCAGGGAGCTCCTCTCTGGAACCCCTATGCTTAAATCTGACCACATTCCTCCTCTTAAAGGCCTGACCAGTATAATTGTTACCGGTGGAAAAAGAAGGGGCCCCGCGGCTCCAGGCATTCCGAGGAGGGACATGACCAGATGGACCAGCATTCCCCTGTGGAGCAGGTGGTGGGTCCACCACAGGGGGGGAGTCCTGAGGGTTATTCTGAGCTGACTCCTCCATCACTATATTCTCAGAGTTCTCTGACTGCTGATGACCCCATTCAGATATACCAGCATTAGTATCAACATCCTCAGAATTATTCACCACATCAATATTAGTGACTAGACTTGTGCACAACGGAAAAATTTGTTCCGTTTCGGTTCGTTTCTTTCCGGTCCTGTTGATTCGTAATCATTCGTAATTTTGCTAGACGGGATTTTTCGTGTTCGGACTCATTCGTATTTTTGCAAGCGACATTTTTCGTTGAATTTTTTGTTGCTTTATAATTCGTACTTTCGGTAGAGTACGTTGTTTTTCATTGATTCTGGACACAACTCCTACTTTCGTAACTTTTTTGGGGTTCGTTGATTCGTAATTTTCCGTGTCTCTCTCACAACAACGCTGCCTATTATGCCTAATGTGCTTCGAATGGATTTGTACTTTTCTAAATACATTGCGGTTATTTGTAACGATTCAAAATCTCGTATTTTACTTTCGTTTTTAACATGCGGCTATAGGCTCCGCCCCTGTACACCATTTTCAGAGGGTTCAGCACGGTGAGGGAGAAGCAGAGAGCAGAGCAGAGTGTTATTGTGCTTCGAATGGATTCGAAATCTCGTATTTTACTTTCGTTTTTTACATGCGGCTATAGGCTCCGCCCCTGTACACCATTTTGAGAGGGAGTTCAGCACGGTGAGGGAGAAGCAGAGAGCAGAGCAGAGTGAGTGTTATTGTGCTTCGTATGGATTCGTACATTCGTAACTTTTTCATAACGAATTATGCCGAAGACATTCGGGCATTCGCTATTTGCGGTATAATTTATTTCGGATTCGGTCTTATTCGTAATTGCTTTGTTCGGAAATTCGAATGCTTCCGAATGTCCGAAAGTTGCTAAATTCGGACGAATTTCAATTCGTTACGAAACGAATTGCACAAGCCTATTAGTGACATCATCACTGCACATCATGTCATTACTAGCAGCATCATTACTAGTTACCCCAGTATTAGTCCCGCCATGATCACCAGTCTCCCCAACATGGATCCCACCATGAACACCAGTCCCCCCAGCATGGCTCCCACCATGAACACCAGTCACCCCAGCATGGATCCCACCATGAACACCAGTCCCCCCCAGCATGGATCCCACCATGAACACCAGTCCCCCCAGCATGGATCCCACCATGAGCACCAGTCCCCCCAGCATGGATCCCACCATGAACACCAGTCACCCCAGCATGGATCCCACCATGAACACCAGTCCCCCCAGCATGGATCCCACCATGAACACCAGTCCCCCCAGCATGGATCCCACCATGAGCACCAGTCCCCCCAGCATGGATCCCACCATGAACACCAGTCCCCCCAGTATTACTCCCACCATGATCACCAGTCCCCCCAGCATGGATCCCACCATGAACACCAGTCCCCCCAGCATGGATCCCACCATGAACACCAGTCTCCCCAACATGGATCCCACCATGAACACCAGTCCCCCCAGTATTACTCCCACCATGATCACCAGTCCCCCCAGCATGGATCCCACCATGAACACCAGTCCCCCCAGCATGGATCCCACCATGAACACCAGTCACCCCAGCATGGATCCCACCATGAACACCAGTCCCCCCAGCATGGCTCCCACCATGAGCACCAGTCCCCCCAGCATGGATCCCACCATGAACACCAGTCCCCCCAGCATGGTTCCCACCATGAGCACCAGTCCCCCCAGCATGGATCCCACCATGAACACCAGTCCCCCCAGCATGGATCCCACCATGAACACCAGTCCCCCCAGCATGGATCCCACCATGAACACCAGTCTCCCCAACATGGATCCCACCATGAACACCAGTCCCCCCAGCATGGATCCCACCATGAACACCAGTCACCCCAGCATGGATCCCACCATGAACACCAGTCCCCCCAGCATGGCTCCCACCATGAGCACCAGTCCCCCCAGCATGGATCCCACCATGAACACCAGTCCCCCCAGCATGGCTCCCACCATGAGCACCAGTCCCCCCAGCATGGATCCCACCATGAACACCAGTCCCCCCAGCATGGATCCCACCATGAACACCAGTCCCCCCAGCATGGATCCCACCATGAACACCAGTCTCCCAAACATGGATCCCACCATGAGCACCAGTCCCCCCAGCATGGATCCCACCATGAACAGCAGTCCCCCCAGCATGGATCCCACCATGAACACCAGTCTCCCCAACATGGATCCCACCATGAGCACCAGTCCCCCCAGCATGGATCCCACCATGAGCACCAGTCCCCCCAGCATGGATCCCACCATGAACACCAGTCCCCCCAGTATTACTCCCACCATGATCACCAGTCCCCCCAGCATGGATCCCACCATGAACACCAGTCACCCCAACATGGCTCCCACCATGAACACCAGTCCCCCCAGCATGGATCCCACCATGAGCACCAGTCCCCCCAGCATGGATCCCACCATGAACACCAGTCACCCCAGCATGGATCCCACCATGAACACCAGTCCCCCCAGCATGGATCCCACCATGAACACCAGTCCCCCCAGCATGGATCCCACCATGAGCACCAGTCCCCCCAGCATGGATCCCACCATGAACACCAGTCACCCCAGCATGGATCCCACCATGAACACCAGTCCCCCCAGCATGGATCCCACCATGAACACCAGTCCCCCCAGCATGGATCCCACCATGAGCACCAGTCCCCCCAGCATGGATCCCACCATGAACACCAGTCCCCCCAGTATTACTCCCACCATGATCACCAGTCCACCCAGCATGGATCCCACCATGAACACCAGTCCCCCCAGCATGGATCCCACCATGAACACCAGTCTCCCCAACATGGATCCCACCATGAACACCAGTCCCCCCAGCATGGATCCCACCATGAACACCAGTCACCCCAGCATGGATCCCACCATGAACACCAGTCCCCCCAGCATGGCTCCCACCATGAGCACCAGTCCCCCCAGCATGGATCCCACCATGAACACCAGTCCCCCCAGCATGGTTCCCACCATGAGCACCAGTCCCCCCAGCATGGATCCCACCATGAACACCAGTCCCCCCAGCATGGATCCCACCATGAACACCAGTCCCCCCAGCATGGATCCCACCATGAACACCAGTCTCCCCAACATGGATCCCACCATGAACACCAGTCCCCCCAGCATGGATCCCACCATGAACACCAGTCACCCCAGCATGGATCCCACCATGAACACCAGTCCCCCCAGCATGGCTCCCACCATGAGCACCAGTCCCCCCAGCATGGATCCCACCATGAACACCAGTCCCCCCAGCATGGCTCCCACCATGAGCACCAGTCCCCCCAGCATGGATCCCACCATGAACACCAGTCCCCCCAGCATGGATCCCACCATGAACACCAGTCCCCCCAGCATGGATCCCACCATGAACACCAGTCTCCCAAACATGGATCCCACCATGAGCACCAGTCCCCCCAGCATGGATCCCACCATGAACAGCAGTCCCCCCAGCATGGATCCCACCATGAACACCAGTCTCCCCAACATGGATCCCACCATGAGCACCAGTCCCCCCAGCATGGATCCCACCATGAGCACCAGTCCCCCCAGCATGGATCCCACCATGAACACCAGTCCCCCCAGTATTACTCCCACCATGATCACCAGTCCCCCCAGCATGGATCCCACCATGAACACCAGTCACCCCAACATGGATCCCACCATGAACACCAGTCACCCCAGCATGGCTCCCACCATAAACACCAGTCACCTCAGCATGGATCCCACCATGAACACCAGTCACCCCAGCATGGCTCCCACCATAAACACCAGTCACCTCAGCATGGATCCCACCATGAACACCAGTCCCCCCAGCATGGATCCCACCATGAACACCAGTCCCCCCACCATGAGTACTGGTGGCAGCAGCACTGTTCTCAGTTCTCCTGGGAGAGATCCCAGCCCAGGGGAGCCCAACCCTGGGCTTGTTCCAGACATCAGAGCAGATCAGCACCACACCCTCTGCACAGTACTACTTCTCTTGTCCTGTATGTCGGGTGTAATTCTCAGTATCTCTTCTTATTCTGTATGTATGGACTCTGCACAGTACTACTTCTCTTGTCCTGTATGTCGGGTGTAATTCTCAGTATCTGTTCTTATTCTGTATGTATGGACTCTGCACAGTACTACTTCTCTTGTCCTGTATGTCGGGTGTAATTCTCGGTATCTCTTCTTATTCTGTATGTATGGACTCTGCACAGTACTACTTCTCTTGTCCTGTATGTCGGGTGTAATTCTCGGTATCTATTCTTATTCTGTATGTATGGACTCTGCACAGTACTACTTCTCTTGTCCTGTATGTCAGGTGTAATTCTCAGTATCTGTTCTTATTCTGTATGTATGGACTCTGCACAGTACCACTTCTCTTGTCCTGTATGTCGGGTGTAATTCTCAGTATCTCTTCTTATTCTGTATGTATGGACTCTGCACAGTACTACTTCTCTTGTCCTGTATGTCGGGTGTAATTCTCGGTATCTGTTCTTATTCTGTATGTATGGACTCTGCACAGTACTACTTCTCTTGTCCTGTATGTCGGGTGTAATTCTCGGTATCTGTTCTTATTCTGTATGTATGGACTCTGCACAGTACTACTTCTCTTGTCCTGTATGTCGGGTGTAATTCTCAGTATCTCTTCTTATTCTGTATGTATGGACTCTGCACAGTACCACTTCTCTTGTCCTGTATGTCGGGTGTAATTCTCGGTATCTCTCCTTATTCTGTATGTATGGACTCTGCACAGTACTACTTCTCTTGTCCTGTATGTCGGGTGTAATTCTCGGTATCTGTTCTTATTCTGTATGTATGGACTCTGCACAGTACTACTTCTCTTGTCCTGTATGTCGGGTGTAATTCTCGGTATCTCTTCTTATTCTGTATGTATGGACTCTGCACAGTACTACTTCTCTTGTCCTGTATGTCGGGTGTAATTCTCAGTATCTCTTCTTATTCTGTATGTATGGACTCTGCACAGTACTACTTCTCTTGTCCTGTATGTCGGGTGTAATTCTCGGTATCTCTTCTTATTCTGTATGTATGGACTCTGCACAGTACTACTTCTCTTGTCCTGTATGTCGGGTGTAATTCTCGGTATCTGTTCTTATTCTGTATGTATGGACTCTGCACAGTACTACTTCTCCTGTCCTGTATGTCGGGTGTAATTCTCGGTATCTCTTCTTATTCTGTATGTATGGACTCTGCACAGTACTACTTCTCTTGTCCTGTATGTCGGGTGTAATTCTCGGTATCTCTTCTTATTCTGTATGTATGGACTCTGCACAGTACTACTTCTCTTGTCCTGTATGTCGGGTGTAATTCTCGGTATCTGTTCTTATTCTGTATGTATGGACTCTGCACAGTACTACTTCTCTTGTCCTGTATGTCGGGTGTAATTCTCGGTATCTCTTCTTATTCTGTATGTATGGACTCTGCACAGTACTACTTCTCTTGTCCTGTATGTCGGGTGTAATTCTCGGTATCTGTTCTTATTCTGTATGTATGGACTCTGCACAGTACTACTTCTCTTGTCCTGTATGTCGGGTGTAATTCTCGGTATCTCTTCTTATTCTGTATGTATGGACTCTGCACAGTACCACTTCTCTTGTCCTGTATGTCGGGTGTAATTCTCAGTATCTCTCCTTATTCTGTATGTATGGACTCTGCACAGTACTACTTCTCCTGTCCTGTATGTCGGGTGTAATTCTCGGTATCTCTTCTTATTCTGTATGTATGGACTCTGCACAGTACTACTTCTCTTGTCCTGTATGTCGGGTGTAATTCTCAGTATCTGTTCTTATTCTGTATGTATGGACTCTGCACAGTACTACTTCTCCTGTCCTGTATGTCGGGTGTAATTCTCAGTATCTGTTCTTATTCTGTATGTATGGACTCTGCACAGTACTACTTCTCTTGTCCTGTATGTCGGGTGTAATTCTCAGTATCTCTTCTTATTCTGTATGTATGGACTCTGCACAGTACTACTTCTCCTGTCCTGTATGTCGGGTGTAATTCTCGGTATCTCTTCTTATTCTGTATGTATGGACTCTGCACAGTACTACTTCTCTTGTCCTGTATGTCGGGTGTAATTCTCAGTATCTGTTCTTATTCTGTATGTATGGACTCTGCACAGTACTACTTCTCTTGTCCTGTATGTCGGGTGTAATTCTCAGTATCTGTTCTTATTCTGTATGTATGGACTCTGCACAGTACTACTTCTCCTGTCCTGTATGTCGGGTGTAATTCTCGGTATCTGTTCTTATTCTGTATGTATGGACTCTGCACAGTACTACTTCTCTTGTCCTGTATGTCGGGTGTAATTCTCGGTATCTCTTCTTATTCTGTATGTATGGACTCTGCACAGTACTACTTCTCTTGTCCTGTATGTCGGGTGTAATTCTCGGTATCTCTTCTTATTCTGTATGTATGGACTCTGCACAGTACTACTTCTCTTGTCCTGTATGTCGGGTGTAATTCTCGGTATCTCTTCTTATTCTGTATGTATGGACTCTGCACAGTACTACTTCTCTTGTCCTGTATGTCGGGTGTAATTCTCGGTATCTGTTCTTATTCTGTATGTATGGACTCTGCACAGTACTACTTCTCTTGTCCTGTATGTCGGGTGTAATTCTCAGTATCTGTTCTTATTCTGTATGTATGGACTCTGCACAGTACTACTTCTCCTGTCCTGTATGTCGGGTGTAATTCTCGGTATCTCTTCTTATTCTGTATGTATGGACTCTGCACAGTACCACTTCTCTTGTCCTGTATGTCGGGTGTAATTCTCAGTATCTGTCCTTATTCTGTATGTATGGACTCTGCACAGTACCACTTCTCTTGTCCTGTATGTCGGGTGTAATTCTCGGTATCTGTCCTTATTCTGTATGTATGGACTCTGCATAGTACTACTTCTCTTGTCCTGTATGTCGGGTGTAATTCTCGGTATCTGTTCTTATTCTGTATGTATGGACTCTGCACAGTACTACTTCTCTTGTCCTGTATGTCGGGTGTAATTCTCGGTATCTGTTCTTATTCTGTATGTATGGACTCTGCACAGTACTACTTCTCTTGTCCTGTATGTCGGGTGTAATTCTCGGTATCTGTTCTTATTCTGTATGTATGGACTCTGCACAGTTCTACTTCTCCTGTCCTGTATGTCGGGTGTAATTCTCGGTATCTGTTCTTATTCTGTATGTATGGACTCTGCACAGTACTACTTCTCTTGTCCTGTATGTCGGGTGTAATTCTCGGTATCTGTTCTTATTCTGTATGTATGGACTCTGCACAGTACTACTTCTCTTGTCCTGTATGTCGGGTGTAATTCTCAGTATCTCTTCTTATTCTGTATGTATGGACTCTGCACAGTACCACTTCTCTTGTCCTGTATGTCGGGTGTAATTCTCGGTATCTGTCCTTATTCTGTATGTATGGACTCTGCATAGTACTACTTCTCTTGTCCTGTATGTCGGGTGTAATTCTCGGTATCTGTTCTTATTCTGTATGTATGGACTCTGCACAGTACTACTTCTCTTGTCCTGTATGTCGGGTGTAATTCTCGGTATCTGTTCTTATTCTGTATGTATGGACTCTGAACAGTACCACTTCTCTTGTCCTGTATGTCGGGTGTAATTCTCAGTATCTGTTCTTATTCTGTATGTATGGACTCTGCACAGTACCACTTCTCTTGTCCTGTATGTCGGGTGTAATTCTCAGTATCTGTCCTTATTCTGTATGTATGGACTCTGCACAGTACCACTTCTCTTGTCCTGTATGTCGGGTGTAATTCTCGGTATCTGTCCTTATTCTGTATGTATGGACTCTGCACAGTACTACTTCTCTTGTCCTGTATGTCGGGTGTAATTCTCGGTATCTCTTCTTATTCTGTATGTATGGACTCTGCACAGTACTACTTCTCTTGTCCTGTATGTCGGGTGTAATTCTCGGTATCTGTTCTTATTCTGTATGTATGGACTCTGCACAGTACTACTTCTCCTGTCCTGTATGTCGGGTGTAATTCTCGGTATCTATTCTTATTCTGTATGTATGGACTGCACAGTACTACTTCTCTTGTCCTGTATGTCGGGTGTAATTCTCGGTATCTGTTCTTATTCTGTATGTATGGACTCTGCACAGTACTACTTCTCTTGTCCTGTATGTCGGGTGTAATTCTCGGTATCTCTTCTTATTCTGTATGTATGGACTCTGCACAGTACTACTTCTCCTGTCCTGTATGTCAGGTGTAATTCTCGGTATCTGTTCTTATTCTGTATGTATGGACTCTGCACAGTACTACTTCTCTTGTCCTGTATGTCGGGTGTAATTCTCAGTATCTGTTCTTATTCTGTATGTATGGACTCTGCACAGTACTACTTCTCCTGTCCTGTATGTCGGGTGTAATTCTCGGTATCTGTCCTTATTCTGTATGTATGGACTCTGCACAGTACTACTTCTCTTGTCCTGTATGTCGGGTGTAATTCTCGGTATCTGTTCTTATTCTGTATGTATGGACTCTGCACAGTACTACTTCTCTTGTCCTGTATGTCGGGTGTAATTCTCGGTATCTGTTCTTATTCTGTATGTATGGACTCTGCACAGTACTACTTCTCTTGTCCTGTATGTCGGGTGTAATTCTCGGTATCTGTTCTTATTCTGTATGTATGGACTCTGCACAGTACTACTTCTCTTGTCCTGTATGTCGGGTGTAATTCTCGGTATCTCTTCTTATTCTGTATGTATGGACTCTGCACAGTACTACTTCTCCTGTCCTGTATGTCGGGTGTAATTCTCGGTATCTGTTCTTATTCTGTATGTATGGACTCTGCACAGTACTACTTCTCCTGTCCTGTATGTTGGGTGTAATTCTCGGTATCTGTTCCTATTCTGTATGTATGGACTCTGCACAGTACCACTTCTCTTGTCCTGTATGTCGGGTGTAATTCTCAGTATCTGTTCTTATTCTGTATGTATGGACTCTGCACAGTACCACTTCTCTTGTCCTGTATGTCGGGTGTAATTCTCAGTATCTGTCCTTATTCTGTATGTATGGACTCTGCACAGTACCACTTCTCTTGTCCTGTATGTCGGGTGTAATTCTCGGTATCTGTCCTTATTCTGTATGTATGGACTCTGCATAGTACTACTTCTCTTGTCCTGTATGTCGGGTGTAATTCTCGGTATCTGTTCTTATTCTGTATGTATGGACTCTGCACAGTACTACTTCTCTTGTCCTGTATGTCGGGTGTAATTCTCGGTATCTGTTCTTATTCTGTATGTATGGACTCTGCACAGTACTACTTCTCTTGTCCTGTATGTCGGGTGTAATTCTCGGTATCTGTTCTTATTCTGTATGTATGGACTCTGCACAGTACTACTTCTCTTGTCCTGTATGTCGGGTGTAATTCTCGGTATCTCTTCTTATTCTGTATGTATGGACTCTGCACAGTACTACTTCTCTTGTCCTGTATGTCGGGTGTAATTCTCGGTATCTGTTCTTATTCTGTATGTATGGACTCTGCACAGTACTACTTCTCCTGTCCTGTATGTCGGGTGTAATTCTCGGTATCTGTCCTTATTCTGTATGTATGGACTGCACAGTACTACTTCTCTTGTCCTGTATGTCGGGTGTAATTCTCGGTATCTATTCTTATTCTGTATGTATGGACTCTGAACAGTACCACTTCTCTTGTCCTGTATGTCGGGTGTAATTCTCGGTATCTGTTCTTATTCTGTATGTATGGACTCTGCACAGTACTACTTCTCTTGTCCTGTATGTCGGGTGTAATTCTCGGTATCTCTTCTTATTCTGTATGTATGGACTCTGCACAGTACTACTTCTCCTGTCCTGTATGTCAGGTGTAATTCTCGGTATCTGTTCTTATTCTGTATGTATGGACTCTGCACAGTACTACTTCTCCTGTCCTGTATGTCGGGTGTAATTCTCAGTATCTGTTCTTATTCTGTATGTATGGACTCTGCACAGTACTACTTCTCTTGTCCTGTATGTCGGGTGTAATTCTTGGTATCTGTTCTTATTCTGTATGTATGGACTCTGCACAGTACTACTTCTCTTGTCCTGTATGTCGGGTGTAATTCTCGGTATCTGTTCTTATTCTGTATGTATGGACTCTGCACAGTACTACTTCTCTTGTCCTGTATGTCGGGTGTAATTCTCGGTATCTGTTCTTATTCTGTATGTATGGACTCTGCACAGTACTACTTCTCTTGTCCTGTATGTCGGGTGTAATTCTCAGTATCTGTTCTTATTCTGTATGTATGGACTCTGCACAGTACTACTTCTCTTGTCCTGTATGTCGGGTGTAATTCTCGGTATCTGTTCTTATTCTGTATGTATGGACTCTGCACAGTACTACTTCTCCTGTCCTGTATGTCGGGTGTAATTCTCGGTATCTGTCCTTATTCTGTATGTATGGACTCTGCACAGTACTACTTCTCTTGTCCTGTATGTCGGGTGTAATTCTCGGTATCTGTTCTTATTCTGTATGTATGGACTCTGCACAGTACTACTTCTCCTGTCCTGTATGTCGGGTGTAATTCTCAGTATCTCTTCTTATTCTGTATGTATGGACTCTGCACAGTACTACTTCTCTTGTCCTGTATGTCGGGTGTAATTCTCGGTATCTGTTCTTATTCTGTATGTATGGACTCTGCACAGTACTACTTCTCTTGTCCTGTATGTCGGGTGTAATTCTCAGTATCTGTTCTTATTCTGTATGTATGGACTCTGCACAGTACTACTTCTCTTGTCCTGTATGTCGGGTGTAATTCTCGGTATCTGTTCTTATTCTGTATGTATGGACTCTGCACAGTACTACTTCTCCTGTCCTGTATGTCGGGTGTAATTCTCGGTATCTGTCCTTATTCTGTATGTATGGACTCTGCACAGTACTACTTCTCTTGTCCTGTATGTCGGGTGTAATTCTCGGTATCTGTTCTTATTCTGTATGTATGGACTCTGCACAGTACTACTTCTCTTGTCCTGTATGTCGGGTGTAATTCTCGGTATCTGTTCTTATTCTGTATGTATGGACTCTGCACAGTACCACTTCTCCTGTCCTGTATGTCGGGTGTAATTCTCAGTATCTCTTCTTATTCTGTATGTATGGACTCTGCACAGTACTACTTCTCTTGTCCTGTATGTCGGGTGTAATTCTCGGTATCTGTTCTTATTCTGTATGTATGGACTCTGCACAGTACTACTTCTCTTGTCCTGTATGTCGGGTGTAATTCTCGGTATCTGTTCTTATTCTGTATGTATGGACTCTGCCCAGTACCACTTCTCCTGTCCTGTATGTCGGGTGTAATTCTCAGTATCTCTTCTTATTCTGTATGTATGGACTCTGCACAGTACTACTTCTCTTGTCCTGTATGTCGGGTGTAATTCTCGGTATCTGTTCTTATTCTGTATGTATGGACTCTGCACAGTACTACTTCTCTTGTCCTGTATGTCGGGTGTAATTCTCGGTATCTGTTCTTATTCTGTATGTATGGACTCTGCACAGTACTACTTCTCCTGTCCTGTATGTCGGGTGTAATTCTCGGTATCTGTTCTTATTCTGTATGTATGGACTCTGCACAGTACTACTTCTCTTGTCCTGTATGTCGGGTGTAATTCTCGGTATCTGTTCTTATTCTGTATGTATGGACTCTGCACAGTACCACTTCTCCTGTCCTGTATGTCGGGTGTAATTCTCAGTATCTCTTCTTATTCTGTATGTATGGACTCTGCACAGTACTACTTCTCTTGTCCTGTATGTCGGGTGTAATTCTCGGTATCTGTTCTTATTCTGTATGTATGGACTCTGCACAGTACTACTTCTCCTGTCCTGTATGTCGGGTGTAATTCTCGGTATCTGTCCTTATTCTGTATGTATGGACTCTGCACAGTACTACTTCTCCTGTCCTGTATGTCGGGTGTAATTCTCGGTATCTGTTCTTATTCTGTATGTATGGACTCTGCACAGTACTACTTCTCTTGTCCTGTATGTCGGGTGTAATTCTCGGTATCTGTTCTTATTCTGTATGTATGGACTCTGCACAGTACCACTTCTCCTGTCCTGTATGTCGGGTGTAATTCTCAGTATCTCTTCTTATTCTGTATGTATGGACTCTGCACAGTACTACTTCTCTTGTCCTGTATGTCGGGTGTAATTCTCGGTATCTGTTCTTATTCTGTATGTATGGACTCTGCACAGTACTACTTCTCTTGTCCTGTATGTCGGGTGTAATTCTCGGTATCTGTTCTTATTCTGTATGTATGGACTCTGCCCAGTACCACTTCTCCTGTCCTGTATGTCGGGTGTAATTCTCAGTATCTCTTCTTATTCTGTATGTATGGACTCTGCACAGTACTACTTCTCTTGTCCTGTATGTCGGGTGTAATTCTCGGTATCTGTTCTTATTCTGTATGTATGGACTCTGCACAGTACTACTTCTCTTGTCCTGTATGTCGGGTGTAATTCTCGGTATCTGTTCTTATTCTGTATGTATGGACTCTGCACAGTACTACTTCTCTTGTCCTGTATGTCGGGTGTAATTCTCGGTATCTGTTCTTATTCTGTATGTATGGACTCTGCACAGTACCACTTCTCTTGTCCTGTATGTCAGGTGTAATTCTCAGTATCTCTTCTTATTCTGTATGTATGGACTCTGCACAGTACTACTTCTCTTGTCCTGTATGTCGGGTGTAATTCTCGGTATCTGTTCTTATTCTGTATGTATGGACTCTGCACAGTACTACTTCTCTTGTCCTGTATGTCAGGTGTAATTCTCAGTATCTCTTCTTATTCTGTATGTATGGACTCTGCACAGTACTACTTCTCTTGTCCTGTATGTCGGGTGTAATTCTCGGTATCTGTTCTTATTCTGTATGTATGGACTCTGCACAGTACTACTTCTCTTGTCCTGTATGTCGGGTGTAATTCTCAGTATCTGTTCTTATTCTGTATGTATGGACTCTGCACAGCACTACTTCTCCTGTCCTGTATGTCGGGTGTAATTCTCAGTATCTCTTCTTATTCTGTATGTATGGACTCTGCACAGTACTACTTCTCTTGTCCTGTATGTCGGGTGTAATTCTCGGTATCTGTTCTTATTCTGTATGTATGGACTCTGCACAGTACTACTTCTCTTGTCCTGTATGTCGGGTGTAATTCTCAGTATCTCTCCTTATTCTGTATGTATGGACTCTGCACAGTACTACTTCTCTTGTCCTGTATGTCGGGTGTAATTCTCGGTATCTGTTCTTATTCTGTATGTATGGACTCTGCACAGTACTACTTCTCTTGTCCTGTATGTCGGGTGTAATTCTCGGTATCTGTTCTTATTCTGTATGTATGGACTCTGCACAGTACTACTTCTCCTGTCCTGTATGTCGGGTGTAATTCTCAGTATCTGTTCTTATTCTGTATGTATGGACTCTGCACAGTACTACTTCTCTTGTCCTGTATGTCGGGTGTAATTCTCGGTATCTGTTCTTATTCTGTATGTATGGACTCTGCACAGTACTACTTCTCCTGTCCTGTATGTCGGGTGTAATTCTCAGTATCTCTTCTTATTCTGTATGTATGGACTCTGCACAGTACTACTTCTCCTGTCCTGTATGTCGGGTGTAATTCTCAGTATCTCTTCTTATTCTGTATGTATGGACTCTGCACAGTACTACTTCTCCTGTCCTGTATGTCGGGTGTAATTCTCAGTATCTCTTCTTATTCTGTATGTATGGACTCTGCACAGTACCACTTCTCTTGTCCTGTATGTCGGGTGTAATTCTCAGTATCTGTTCTTATTCTGTATGTATGGACTCTGCACAGTACTACTTCTCCTGTCCTGTATGTCGGGTGTAATTCTCGGTATCTGTTCTTATTCTGTATGTATGGACTCTGCACAGTACTACTTCTCTTGTCCTGTATGTCGGGTGTAATTCTCGGTATCTCTTCTTATTCTGTATGTATGGACTCTGCACAGTACTACTTCTCTTGTCCTGTATGTCGGGTGTAATTCTCGGTATCTCTTCTTATTCTGTATGTATGGACTCTGCACAGTACTACTTCTCTTGTCCTGTATGTCGGGTGTAATTCTCGGTATCTGTTCTTATTCTGTATGTATGGACTCTGCACAGTACCACTTCTCTTGTCCTGTATGTCGGGTGTAATTCTCAGTATCTGTTCTTATTCTGTATGTATGGACTCTGCACAGTACTACTTCTCTTGTCCTGTATGTCGGGTGTAATTCTCGGTATCTCTTCTTATTCTGTATGTATGGACTCTGCCCAGTACTACTTCTCCTGTCCTGTATGTCGGGTGTAATTCTCAGTATCTGTTCTTATTCTGTATGTATGGACTCTGCACAGTACCACTTCTCTTGTCCTGTATGTCGGGTGTAATTCTCAGTATCTCTTCTTATTCTGTATGTATGGACTCTGCACAGTACTACTTCTCTTGTCCTGTATGTCGGGTGTAATTCTCGGTATCTGTTCTTATTCTGTATGTATGGACTCTGCACAGTACTACTTCTCTTGTCCTGTATGTCGGGTGTAATTCTCAGTATCTGTTCTTATTCTGTATGTATGGACTCTGCACAGTACTACTTCTCTTGTCCTGTATGTCGGGTGTAATTCTCAGTATCTGTTCTTATTCTGTATGTATGGACTCTGCACAGTACTACTTCTCCTGTCCTGTATGTCGGGTGTAATTCTCAGTATCTCTTCTTATTCTGTATGTATGGACTCTGCACAGTACTACTTCTCTTGTCCTGTATGTCGGGTGTAATTCTCGGTATCTCTTCTTATTCTGTATGTATGGACTCTGCACAGTACTACTTCTCTTGTCCTGTATGTCGGGTGTAATTCTCAGTATCTCTTCTTATTCTGTATGTATGGACTCTGCACAGTACTACTTCTCTTGTCCTGTATGTCGGGTGTAATTCTCAGTATCTGTTCTTATTCTGTATGTATGGACTCTGCACAGTACTACTTCTCCTGTCCTGTATGTCGGGTGTAATTCTCAGTATCTCTTCTTATTCTGTATGTATGGACTCTGCACAGTACTACTTCTCTTGTCCTGTATGTCGGGTGTAATTCTCAGTATCTCTTCTTATTCTGTATGTATGGACTCTGCACAGTACTACTTCTCTTGTCCTGTATGTCGGGTGTAATTCTCAGTATCTCTTCTTATTCTGTATGTATGGACTCTGCACAGTACTACTTCTCCTGTCCTGTATGTCGGGTGTAATTCTCGGTATCTGTTCTTATTCTGTATGTATGGACTCTGCACAGTACTACTTCTCTTGTCCTGTATGTCGGGTGTAATTCTCGGTATCTCTTCTTATTCTGTATGTATGGACTCTGCACAGTACCACTTCTCTTGTCCTGTATGTCGGGTGTAATTCTCAGTATCTGTTCTTATTCTGTATGTATGGACTCTGCACAGTACTACTTCTCTTGTCCTGTATGTCGGGTGTAATTCTCAGTATCTCTTCTTATTCTGTATGTATGGACTCTGCACAGTACTACTTCTCTTGTCCTGTATGTCGGGTGTAATTCTCAGTATCTGTTCTTATTCTGTATGTATGGACTCTGCACAGTACTACTTCTCTTGTCCTGTATGTCGGGTGTAATTCTCAGTATCTGTTCTTATTCTGTATGTATGGACTCTGCACAGTACTACTTCTCCTGTCCTGTATGTCGGGTGTAATTCTCAGTATCTCTTCTTATTCTGTATGTATGGACTCTGCACAGTACTACTTCTCTTGTCCTGTATGTCGGGTGTAATTCTCAGTATCTCTTCTTATTCTGTATGTATGGACTCTGCACAGTACTACTTCTCTTGTCCTGTATGTCGGGTGTAATTCTCAGTATCTCTTCTTATTCTGTATGTATGGACTCTGCACAGTACTACTTCTCCTGTCCTGTATGTCGGGTGTAATTCTCAGTATCTCTTCTTATTCTGTATGTATGGACTCTGCACAGTACTACTTCTCTTGTCCTGTATGTCGGGTGTAATTCTCAGTATCTGTTCTTATTCTGTATGTATGGACTCTGCACAGTACTACTTCTCCTGTCCTGTATGTCGGGTGTAATTCTCGGTATCTGTTCTTATTCTGTATGTATGGACTCTGCACAGTACTACTTCTCTTGTCCTGTATGTCGGGTGTAATTCTCAGTATCTCTTCTTATTCTGTATGTATGGACTCTGCACAGTACTACTTCTCTTGTCCTGTATGTCGGGTGTAATTCTCGGTATCTCTTCTTATTCTGTATGTATGGACTCTGCACAGTACTACTTCTCCTGTCCTGTATGTCGGGTGTAATTCTCGGTATCTGTTCTTATTCTGTATGTATGGACTCTGCACAGTACTACTTCTCTTGTCCTGTATGTCGGGTGTAATTCTCGGTATCTGTCCTTATTCTGTATGTATGGACTCTGCAC
Organism: Rana muscosa; assembly: GCA_029206835.1. Lineage (NCBI taxonomy): Eukaryota > Metazoa > Chordata > Amphibia > Anura > Ranidae > Rana > Rana muscosa. Next base: position 216,164,611 of record CM055119.1, read on the forward strand.
AGTACTACTTCTCTTGTCCTGTATGTCGGGTGTAATTCTCAGTATCTCTTCTTATTCTGTATGTATGGACTCTGCACAGTACTACTTCTCTTGTCCTGTATGTCGGGTGTAATTCTCGGTATCTGTTCTTATTCTGTATGTATGGACTCTGCACAGTACTACTTCTCTTGTCCTGTATGTCGGGTGTAATTCTCGGTATCTGTCCTTATTCTGTATGTATGGACTCTGCACAGTACTACTTCTCTTGTCCTGTATGTCGGGTGTAATTCTCAGTATCTCTTCTTATTCTGTATGTATGGACTCTGCACAGTACTACTTCTCCTGTCCTGTATGTCGGGTGTAATTCTCAGTATCTGTTCTTATTCTGTATGTATGGACTCTGCACAGTACTACTTCTCTTGTCCTGTATGTCGGGTGTAATTCTCAGTATCTCTTCTTATTCTGTATGTATGGACTCTGCACAGTACTACTTCTCCTGTCCTGTATGTCGGGTGTAATTCTCAGTATCTGTTCTTATTCTGTATGTATGGACTCTGCACAGTACTACTTCTCTTGTCCTGTATGTCGGGTGTAATTCTCAGTATCTCTTCTTATTCTGTATGTATGGACTCTGCACAGTACTACTTCTCCTGTCCTGTATGTCGGGTGTAATTCTCGGTATCTGTTCTTATTCTATATGTATGGACTCTGCACAGTACTACTTCTCTTGTCCTGTATGTCGGGTGTAATTCTCAGTATCTCTTCTTATTCTGTATGTATGGACTCTGCACAGTACTACTTCTCTTGTCCTGTATGTCGGGTGTAATTCTCGGTATCTGTTCTTATTCTGTATGTATGGACTCTGCACAGTACTACTTCTCTTGTCCTGTATGTCGGGTGTAATTCTCAGTATCTGTTCTTATTCTGTATGTATGGACTCTGCACAGTACTACTTCTCCTGTCCTGTATGTCGGGTGTAATTCTCAGTATCTCTCCTTATTCTGTATGTATGGACTCTGCACAGTACTACTTCTCTTGTCCTGTATGTCGGGTGTAATTCTCGGTATCTGTTCTTATTCTGTATGTATGGACTCTGCACAGTACTACTTCTCCTGTCCTGTATGTCGGGTGTAATTCTCAGTATCTCTTCTTATTCTGTATGTATGGACTCTGCACAGTACTACTTCTCTTGTCCTGTATGTCGGGTGTAATTCTCGGTATCTGTTCTTATTCTGTATGTATGGACTCTGCACAGTACTACTTCTCCTGTCCTGTATGTCGGGTGTAATTCTCGGTATCTCTTCTTATTCTGTATGTATGGACTCTGCACAGTACTACTTCTCTTGTCCTGTATGTCGGGTGTAATTCTCGGTATCTGTTCTTATTCTGTATGTATGGACTCTGCACAGTACTACTTCTCCTGTCCTGTATGTCGGGTGTAATTCTCAGTATCTCTTCTTATTCTGTATGTATGGACTCTGCACAGTACTACTTCTCCTGTCCTGTATGTCGGGTGTAATTCTCGGTATCTGTTCTTATTCTGTATGTATGGACTCTGCACAGTACTACTTCTCCTGTCCTGTATGTCGGGTGTAATTCTCAGTATCTCTTCTTATTCTGTATGTATGGACTCTGCACAGTACTACTTCTCTTGTCCTGTATGTCGGGTGTAATTCTCGGTATCTGTTCTTATTCTGTATGTATGGACTCTGCACAGTACTACTTCTCTTGTCCTGTATGTCGGGTGTAATTCTCGGTATCTGTTCTTATTCTGTATGTATGGACTCTGCACAGTACTACTTCTCTTGTCCTGTATGTCGGGTGTAATTCTCGGTATCTCTTCTTATTCTGTATGTATGGACTCTGCACAGTACTACTTCTCTTGTCCTGTATGTCGGGTGTAATTCTCAGTATCTGTTCTTATTCTGTATGTATGGACTCTGCACAGTACCACTTCTCTTGTCCTGTATGTCGGGTGTAATTCTCGGTATCTGTTCTTATTCTGTATGTATGGACTCAGCACAGTACTACTTCTCTTGTCCTGTATGTCGGGTGTAATTCTCGGTATCTCTTCTTATTCTGTATGTATGGACTCTGCACAGTACTACTTCTCTTGTCCTGTATGTCGGGTGTAATTCTCAGTATCTGTTCTTATTCTGTATGTATGGACTCTGCACAGTACTACTTCTCTTGTCCTGTATGCCGGGTGTAATTCTTGGTATCTGTTCTTATTCTGTATGTATGGACTCTGCACAGTACTACTTCTCTTGTCCTGTATGTCGGGTGTAATTCTCGGTATCTGTCCTTATTCTGTATGTATGGACTCTGCACAGTACTACTTCTCCTGTCCTGTATGTCGGGTGTAATTCTCAGTATCTGTTCTTATTCTGTATGTATGGACTCTGCACAGTACTACTTCTCTTGTCCTGTATGTCGGGTGTAATTCTCGGTATCTCTTCTTATTCTGTATGTATGGACTCTGCACAGTACTACTTCTCTTGTCCTGTATGTCGGGTGTAATTCTCAGTATCTGTTCTTATTCTGTATGTATGGACTCTGCACAGTACTACTTCTCTTGTCCTGTATGCCGGGTGTAATTCTTGGTATCTGTTCTTATTCTGTATGTATGGACTCTGCACAGTACTACTTCTCTTGTCCTGTATGTCGGGTGTAATTCTCGGTATCTGTCCTTATTCTGTATGTATGGACTCTGCACAGTACTACTTCTCCTGTCCTGTATGTCGGGTGTAATTCTCAGTATCTGTTCTTATTCTGTATGCATGGACTCTGCACAGTACTACTTCTCTTGTCCTGTATGTCGGGTGTAATTCTCGGTATCTGTCCTTATTCTGTATGTATGGACTCTGCACAGTACTACTTCTCTTGTCCTGTATGTCGGGTGTAATTCTCAGTATCTGTTCTTATTCTGTATGTATGGGCTCTGCACAGTACTACTTCTCCTGTCCTGTATGTCGGGTGTAATTCTCAGTATCTGTTCTTATTCTGTATGTATGGACTCTGCACAGTACTACTTCTCTTGTCCTGTATGTCGGGTGTAATTCTCGGTATCTGTTCTTATTCTGTATGTATGGACTCTGCACAGTACCACTTCTCTTGTCCTGTATGTCGGGTGTAATTCTCGGTATCTGTTCTTATTCTGTATGTATGGACTCTGCACAGTACTACTTCTCATGTCCTGTATGTCGGGTGTAATTCTCGGTATCTCTTCTTATTCTGTATGTATGGACTCTGCACAGTACTACTTCTCTTGTCCTGTATGTCGGGTGTAATTCTCAGTATCTGTTCTTATTCTGTATGTATGGACTCTGCACAGTACTACTTCTCTTGTCCTGTATGTCGGGTGTAATTCTCGGTATCTGTTCTTATTCTGTATGTATGGACTCTGCACAGTACTACTTCTCCTGTCCTGTATGTCGGGTGTAATTCTCGGTATCTGTTCTTATTCTGTATGTATGGACTCTGCACAGTACCACTTCTCTTGTCCTGTATGTCGGGTGTAATTCTCAGTATCTCTTCTTATTCTGTATGTATGGACTCTGCACAGTACTACTTCTCCTGTCCTGTATGTCGGGTGTAATTCTCGGTATCTGTCCTTATTCTGTATGTATGGACTCTGCACAGTACTACTTCTCTTGTCCTGTATGTCGGGTGTAATTCTCGGTATCTCTTCTTATTCTGTATGTATGGACTCTGCACAGTACTACTTCTCTTGTCCTGTATGTCGGGTGTAATTCTCGGTATCTCTTCTTATTCTGTATGTATGGACTCTGCACAGTACTACTTCTCTTGTCCTGTATGTCGGGTGTAATTCTCGGTATCTCTTCTTATTCTGTATGTATGGACTCTGCACAGTACTACTTCTCCTGTCCTGTATGTCGGGTGTAATTCTCGGTATCTCTTCTTATTCTGTATGTATGGACTCTGCACAGTACTACTTCTCTTGTCCTGTATGTCGGGTGTAATTCTCAGTATCTGTTCTTATTCTGTATGTATGGACTCTGCACAGTACTACTTCTCTTGTCCTGTATGTCGGGTGTAATTCTCGGTATCTGTCCTTATTCTGTATGTATGGACTCTGCACAGTACTACTTCTCCTGTCCTGTATGTTGGGTGTAATTCTCGGTATCTGTAGCGGGTGCAGATGATAATCCTCGGTCCGGGTTTGGCGGAGATTCTCCCTCTCTGTGTCACAGAACAGGAAGTGAGGGGAATGTTGGGGACACTTGTACTGGTGACAACCTTCTCTTTGGGGAGTTTTTCTCTCACTTCCTGTTGTGTTTCTGGGACAGGAAGTGAAGGGAGAGCCCCTCTCCCTCAGTGACATGATAATGACATTTTTAAATAACATATTTTTTCATTACATTCTTGATTTTAGTCCCTGTGATGTCATCACTGGGTCTCTGCGCTTCTCTATGCAATGCAGGTAGATCATGGTGGGTGGGAGGGGCTTCCTGGAAACATCCCAGCCTCCGACCTCAGTACTACTCCCTAGAACCCTCATTCCTGAGGCAAGCAGTGGGAGGAGTTATGCAAATATCAAATGCCTTAATGGGTGGGGTCACCATGTCCTCCAGCCAGGAAATGGGCGGGGCTTTATCTGACTTGCTGCAGCTTCTAATGAACATTGTGAGAAGCTCAGAGTGTTCGGTGACATCAGAGGGAGGGGAGGAGCGGTACACCTGTGCAAGAGTGAAGGGCGGGGGGGAGGGGTCTCATTATTTCCTCTTCCATCCAAAACTAAAATAACACTCTGTGATTGGTCCCCTCCTCTGTAGTGTGTGATTGGGGGAGGGGGAGGGGTATTGATCTCTCTGTGCTGATGATGAATTGCCCCCTCGGGGGTGTTTGTGTTGCAGGTTGGGGCAGTCAGAGTTCGAAGGTTCACATTCATCACAGCACATGGCTGCACTTCCCGGGACACAACCTGCGCTGGATCCTCACCTTCATCCTCCTCTTCGTCCTCGTCTGCGAGATCGCCGAGGGCATCGTGTCCGACGGGTGAGTGCCGACAGAACATTCCATCCCGGAACATTCCACCGCTTGTCCCGGAACATTCCACCGCCCGTCCCGGAACATTCCACCGCTCGTCCCGGAACATTCCACCGCTTGTCCCGGAACATCCCATCTCCCGTCCCGGAACATTCCACCTCCCGTCCCGGAACATTCCACCTCCCGTCCCGGAACATCCCACCTCCCGTCCCGGAACATTCCACCTCCCGTCCCGGAACATTCCACCTCCCGTCCCGGAACATCCCACCTCCCGTCCCGGAACATTCCACCTCCCGTCCCGGAACATTCCACCTCCCGTCCCTGAACATTCCACCTCCCGTCCCTGAACATTCCACCTCCCGTCCCGGAACATTCCACCGCTCGTCCCGGAACATCCCACCTCCCGTCCCGGAACATTCCACCGCTTGTCCCGGAACATTCCACCGCTCGTCCCGGAACATTCCACCGCTCGTCCCGAAACATTCCACCGCTCGTCCCGGAACATTCCACCGCTCGTCCCGGAACATTCCACCGCTCGTCCCGGAACATTCCACCGCTCGTTCCGGAACATTCCACCGCCCGTCCCGGAACATTCCACCTCCCGTCCCGGAACATTCCACCGCCCGTCCCGGAACATTCCACCTCCCGTCCCGGAACATTCCACCGCCCGTCCCGGAATATCCCACCTCCCGTCCCGGAACATTCCACCACCCGTCCCGGAACATCCCACCGCCCGTCCCGGAACATCCCACCTCCCGTCCCGGAATATCCCAGCTCCCATCCCGGAACATTCCACCTCCCGTCCCGGAACATTCCACCTCCTGTCCCTGAACATTCCACCACTTGTCCCGGAACATTCCACCTCCCGTCTCGGAACATTCCACCTCCCGTCCCGGAACATTCCACCTCCCGTCCCTGAACATTCCACCACTTGTCCCGGAATATTCCACCTCCCGTCCCGGAACATTCCACCGCTCGTCCCGGAACATTCCACCTCCCGTCCCGGAACATTCCACCGCCCGTCCCGGAATATCCCACCTCCCGTCCCGGAACATTCCACCACCCGTCCCGGAACATTCCACCTCCCGTCCCGGAACATCCCACCTCCCATCCCGGAATATCCCAGCTCCCGTCCCGGAACATTCCACCTCCCGTCCCGGAACATTCCACCTCCCGTCCCTGAACATTCCACCACTTGTCCCGGAACATTCCACCTCCCGTCTCGGAACATTCCACCTCCCGTCCCGGAACATTCCACCTCCCGTCCCGGAACATCCCACCTCCCGTCCCGGAACATTCCACCTCCCGTCCCGGAACATTCCACCTCCCGTCCCTGAACATTCCACCACTTGTCCCGGAATATTCCACCTCCCGTCCCGGAACATTCCACCGCTCGTCCCGGAACATCCCACCTCCCGTCCCGGAACATTCCACCGCTTGTCCCGGAACATTCCACCGCTCGTCCCGGAACATTCCACCGCCTGCCCCGGAACATTCCACCGCTCGTCCCGGAACATTCCACCGCTCGTCCCGGAACATTCCACCTCCCGTCCCGGAACATTCCACCTCCCGTCCCGGAACATTCCACCGCTTGTCCCGGAACATTCCACCTCCCGTCCCGGAACATTCCACCGCTTGTCCCGGAACATTCCACCGCTCGTCCCGGAACATTCCACCGCTTGTCCCGGAACATTCCACCGCTTGTCCCGGAACATTCCACCTCCCGTCCCGGAACATTCCACCTCCCGTCCCGGAACATTCCACCGCTTGTCCCGGAACATTCCACCTCCCGTCCCGGAACATTCCACCGCTTGTCCCGGAACATTCCACCGCTCGTCCCGGAACATTCCACCGCCTGTCCCGGAACATTCCACCTCCCGTCCCGGAATATTCCACCGCTTGTCCCGGAACATTCCACCTCCCGTCCCGGAACATCCCACCTCCCGTCCCGGAACATTCCACCGCTTGTCCCGGAACATTCCACCGCCCGTCCCGGAACATTCCACCTCCCGTCCCGGAACATTCCACCGCCCGTCCCGGAACATTCCACCTCCCGTCCCGGAACATTCCACCGCCCGTCCCGGAACATCCCACCTCCCGTCCCGGAACATCCCACCTCCCATCCCGGAACATTCCACCGCTTGTCCCGGAACATTCCACCGCCCGTCCCGGAACATCCCACCTCCCGTCCCGGAACATTCCACCGCTTGTCCCGGAACATTCCACCGCCCGTCCCGGAACATTCCACCTCCTGTCCCGGAACATCCCACCTCCCGTCCCGGAACATTCCACCGCTTGTCCCGGAACATTCCACCGCCCGTCCCGGAATATCCCACCTCCCGTCCCGGAACATCCCACCTCCCGTCCCGGAACATTCCACCTCCCGTCCCGGAACATTCCACCTCCCATCCCGGAACATTCCACTGCCCGTCCCGGAATATCCCACCTCCCGTCCCGGAACATTCCACCGCTTGTCCCGGAACATTCCACCGCTTGTCCCGGAACATTCCACCTCCCGTCCCGGAACATCCCACCTCCCGTCCCGGAATATCCCAGCTCCCGTCCCGGAACATTCCACCTCCCGTCCCGGAACATTCCACCTCCCGTCCCTGAACATTCCACCACTTGTCCCGGAACATTCCACCTCCCGTCTCGGAACATTCCACCTCCCGTCCCGGAACATCCCACCTCCCGTCCCGGAACATTCCACCTCCCGTCCCGGAACATTCCACCTCCCGTCCCTGAACATTCCACCACTTGTCCCGGAACATTCCACCTCCCGTCCCGGAACATTCCACCTCCCGTCCCGGAACATCCCACCTCCCGTCCCGGAACATTCCACCTCCTTTCACCGAGCGCTAAACCTCACCACCCCCAAATACCACATCACACAACCGCGTCACTGTGACATCATCACACATTGTTATATCTCTGACATATACTGCAGTGTCCCATCAGTCTCTATACAGAGGAGCTTACACTCTAATGTCCCCTCCCCCACATCACATCAGTCTCTATACAGAGGAGCTTACACTCTAATGTCCCCTCCCCCACATCACATCAGTCTCTATACAGAGGAGCTTACACTCTAATGTCCCCTCCCCCACATCACATCAGTCTCTATACAGAGGAGCTTACACTCTAATGTCCCCTCCCCCCACATCACATCAGTCTCTGTACAGAGGAGCTTACACTCTAATGTCCCCTCCCCCCACATCACATCAGTCTCTATACAGAGGAGCTTACACTCTAATGTCCCCTTCCCCACATCACATCAGTCTCTATACAGAGGAGCTTACACTCTAATGTCCCCTCCCCCCACATCACATCAGTCTCTGTACAGAGGAGCTTACACTCTAATGTCCCCTCCCCCCCCCACATCACATCAGTCTCTATAGCAGAGGAGCTTACACTCTAATGTCCCCTCCCCCCCACATCACATCAGTCTCTGTACAGAGGAGCTTACACTCTAATGTCCCCTCCCCCCCACATCACATCAGTCTCTATACAGAGGAGCTTACACTCTAATGTCCCCCCCCCCACATCACATCAGTCTCTATACAGAGGAGCTTACACTCTAATGTCCCCTCCCCCCACATCACATCAGTCTCTATACAGAGGAGCTTACACTCTAATGTCCCCTCCCCCCACATCACATCAGTCTCTATACAGAGGAGCTTACACTCTAATGTCCCCTCCCCCACATCACATCAATCTCTGTACAGAGGAGCTTACACTCTAATGTCCCCTCCCCCCCACATCACATCAGTCTCTATAGCAGAGGAGCTTACACTCTAATGTCCCCTCCCCCCCACATCACATCAGTCTCTATACAGAGGAGCTTACACTCTAATGTCCCCTCCCCCACATCACATCAGTCTCTATACAGAGGAGCTTACACTCTAATGTCCCCCCCCACATCACATCAGTCTCTATACAGAGGAGCTTACACTCTAATCCCCCCTCCCCCACAGTCACACACTATTATTATTGTACCTTTATATAGCTCTGACATATACCACAGTGCTGTACAGAGATCACTCAGTCAGTCACGTGAAGCAGATACTCTTATTTAGGACTCCGGGGTCACTCTGTCACCATTAATCATGTCTCAGTGGGGGGCGCTCTGACCTTGGTTGGGGAATTGTGTGTCTCAGGTGCTATAAATACAGAACCCCCTCAGCTCTCCATTGAGGTCATGGCAGCTGTTGGGTGAAGGATCCCACCTCCGGGGTTGAGGGAGTCCCCGGACTGCATTGCTGGTGCTCATGGAGGGACACTGGATGGACCCTTCTGTAGATGAAACAGATTATAAGATTCCCCATTTCATCTTCAGTATGGCAGAGCATTGAAATACTGACACAACAGGGTATTATGTGGTGTATTCTTGTCGGAAGCCTCTGGGGTGGGATCTATGAGGCGACAATGACATGGCTGAGATCCTTGGGGGCGGAATCTATGAGGAGACAATGACATGACTGAGATCTTTGGGGGTGGGTTGTGTGAGGAGACAATGACAGTTGGAATCCTCCGGGGTGAATTCTGCGGGAGAGAATAACATGTCTGAGATCCTTGGGAGAGGAGTCTGTGAGCTAAAATTTACATGGCTGAGATCCTTAGGGGCGGGATCTGTGAGGAGACAATGACATGGATGGAATCCTTAGGGGTGGGTTCTGTGAGGAGATAATGGCATGGCTGAGGTCCTTGGGGGTGGGTTCTGTGAGGAGATAATGGCATGGCTGAGGTCCTTGGGGGTGGGTTCTGTGAGGAGATAATGGCATGGCTAAGATCCTTGGGGGTGGGTTCTGTGAGGAGACAATGACATGGCTGAGATCTTTGGGGGTGGGTTCTGAGAGGAGACAGGAGCTGGAGGTGTGGGGTTCAAATCCCACTTCTGACACCACTGAACTGTAGGGGTTGAATTCTACCATTGGTCTCCCTCTTACCTTTTAGCCTTGGCTACAGGGCCCCAGAAGTCCCGCCCAATCAGACACAGACACTGACTGAGGAGCAAAGACTTGTTTATTCCGGCCTGTGTTTCATCTTCAGTACACCGGATGAGATGGGTGTTGTTAATTATTTCCCACCAAAAAGGGGGACACGTTTGGATGACATATTTCCTTTATAATAAGGGAAGATCTCATTCTCATTATCCATTCATAAAATACACTTTATTATTAGAATACATGAATTATACATGAGAGAAAGAGATGGATTTGCACTAAACATTTCCAGCAGACAGTTTCCTTTATGCTATTCTTGAATTATAAGTTCCTTTGAACCCTACAAGACAATGTATTGCTGCCAGTCCGAGGGGAGCGGTCCAGTCCAGTCACTGTATATGTGAGAGGAGATAGGACCGCCTCTCTTATATTGGGGGGTGGCAGCAGGGCATTGGTGGAGTCAGTGTTAGAGTCGGGGGAATTGGTGGAGTCGGGGCATCAGGGTTAGAGTCGGGGTGGGAGTCAGGGGCATTGGTTGAGTTTGGGTGAAGGTTGGGGCATTGGTGGAGTTTGGGTGAGAGTCGGGGCATTGGGGTGAGAGTCGGGGGATTGGTGGAGTTTGGGTGAGAGTCGGGGGATTGGTGGAGTTTGGGTGAGAGTCGGATCATTGGTGGAGTTTGGGTGAGAGTTGGGGCATTGGTGGAGTTGGGGTGAGAGTTGGGGCATTGGTGGAGTTGGGGTGAGAGTTGGGGCATTGGTGGAGTTGGGGTGAGAGTCAGGGCATTGGTGGAGTCATTGTCAGAGTCAGGGCATTGGTGGAGTCGGGGCATCAGGGTTAGAGTTGGGGTGGGAGTCAGGGGTATTGGTGGAGTTGGGGTGAGAGTCAGGGCACTGGTGGAGTTTGGGTGAGAGTCGGGGCATTGGTGGAGTTGGGGTGAGCGTCGGGGCACTGGTGGAGTTTGGGTGAGAGTCGGGGCATTGGTGGAGTTGGGGTGAGCGTCGGGGCATTGGTGGAGTTGGGGTGAGCGTCGGGGGCCGGGGCATTGGTGGAGTTGGGGTGAGAGTCGGGGGCCGGGGCATTGGTGGAGTTGGGGTGAGAGTCGGGGCATTGGTGGAGTTGGGGTGAGTGTCGGGGGCCGGGGCATTGGTGGAGTTGGGGTGAGAGTCGGGGCATTGGTGGAGTTGGGATGAGAGTCGGGGGCCGGGACATTGGTGGAGTTGGGGTGAGAGTCGGGGGCATTGATGGAGTTGGGGTGAGAGTCGGGGGCCTGGGCATTGGTGGAGTTGGGGTGAGAGTCGGGGGCATTGATGGAGTTGGGGTGAGAGTCGGGGGCCGGTGCATTGGTGGTGTTGGGGTGAGAGTCAGAAGCCAGGGCATTGGTGGAGTTGGGGTGAGAGTCGGGGAATTGGTGGAGTTGGGGTGAGAGTCGGGGGCCGGGGCATTGATGGAGTTGGGGTGAGAATCGGGGGCCAGGGCATTGGTGGAGTTGGGGTGAGAGTCGGGGCATTGGTGGAGTTGGGGTGAGAGTCGGGGGCGGGGCATTGGTGGAGTTGGGGTGAGAGTCAGGAGCTGGGGCATTGGTGGAGTTGGGATGAGAGTCGGGGGCCAGGGCATTGATAGAGTTGGGGTGAGAGTCGGGGGCCGGGGCATTGATGGAGTTGGGGTGAGAATCGGGGGCCGGGGCATTGATGGAGTTGGGGTGAGAGTCGGGGGCCGGGGCATTGATGGAGTTGGGGTGAGAGTCAGGGGCCGGGGCATTGATGGAGTTGGGGTGAGAGTCGGGGGCCGGGGCATTGGTGGAGTTGGGGTGAGAGTCGGGGGCCGGGGCACTGGTGGAGTTGCGGTGAGAGTCGGGGGCCGGGGCATTGATGGAGTTGGGGTGAGAGTCGGGGGCCGGGGCATTGGTGGAGTTGGGGTGAGAGTCGGGGGCCGGGGCATTGATGGAGTTGGGGTGAGAGTCGGGGGCCGGGGCATTGGTGGAGTTGGGATGAGAGTCGGGGGCCGGGGCATTGGTGGAGTTGGGGTGAGAGTCGGGGGCCAGGGCATTGATGGAGTTGGGGTGAGAGTCGGAGGCTGGGGCTTTGGTGGAGTTGGGGTGAGAGTTGGGGGCTGGGGCATTGATGAAGTTGGGGTGAGAGTCGGAGGCTGGGGCTTTGGTGGAGTTGGGGTGAGAGTCGGGGGCCGGGGCATTGGTGGAGTTGGGGTGAGAGTCGGGGGCCGGGGCATTGGTGGAGTTGGGGTGAGAGTCGGGGGCCGGGGCATTGGTGGAGTTGGGGTGAGACTCGGGGGCCGGGGCATTGGTGGAGTTGGGGTGAGACTCGGGGGCTGGGGCATTGGTGGAGTTGGGGTGAGAGTCGGGGGCCAGGGCATTGGTGGAGTTGGGGTGAGAGTCGGGGCACTGGTGGAGTTGGGGTGAGAGTTAGGGCATTGGTGGTGTTGAGGTGAGAGTCAGGGGCCGGGGCATTGGTGGAGTTGGGGTAAGAGTCGGGGGACGGGGCATTGGTGTAGTTGGGGTGAGAGTCGGGGGTCGGGGCATTGGTGGAGTTGGTGTGAGAGTCGGGGCATTGGTGGAGTTGGGATGAGAGTCGGGGCACTGGTGAAGTTGGGGTGAGAGACAGGGCATTGGTGGAGTTGAGGTGAGAGTCGGGGGCCGGGGCATTGGTGGAGTTGGGGTAAGAGTCGGGGCATTGGTGGAGTTGGGGTGAGAGTCGGGGGTCGGGGCATTGGTGGAGTCATTGTGAGGGTCAGGGGCCGGGGCATTGGTGGAGTTGGGGTGAGAGTTGGGGGTCGAGGCATTGATGGAGTTGGGGTGAGAGTCGAGGAATTGGTGGAGTTGGGGTGAGAGTCGGGGGTCAGGGCACTGGTGGAGTTGGGGTGAGAGTCGGGGGCCGGGGCATTGGTGGAGTTGGGGTGAGAGTCTGGGCATTGGTGGAGTTGGGATGAGAGTCGGGGCACTGGTGGAGTTGGGATGAGAGTCGGGGCACTGGTGGAGTTGAGGTGAGAGTCGAGGGTCGGGGCATTGGTGGAGTTGGGGTAAGAGTCGGGGGTCGGGGCATTGATGGAGTTGGGGTGAGAGTCGGGGGCCGGGGCATTGGTGGAGTTGGGGTGAGAGTCGGGGGTCGGGGCATTGGTGGAGTCATTGTGAGGCTCAGGGGCTGGGGCATTGGTGGAGTTGGGGTGAGAGTCGGGGGCCGGGGCATTGATGGAGTTGGGGTGAGAGTCGAGGAATTGGTGGAGTTGGGGTGAGAGTCCGGGGTCGGGGCACTGATGGAGTTGGGGTGAGAGTCGGGGCATTGATGGAGTTGGGGTGAGAATCGGGGGCCGGGGCATTGGTGGTGTTGGGGTGAGAGTCAGGAGCCAGGGAATTGGTGGAGTTGGGGTGAGAGTCGGGGGCCGGGGCATTGATGGAGTTGGGGTGAGAGTCGAGGAATTGGTGGAGTTGGGGTGAGAATCGGGGGCCGGGGCATTGATGGGGTTGGGGTGAGAGTCGGGGGCCGGGGCATTGATGGAGTTGGGGTGAGAATCGGGGGCCGGGGCATTGGTGGAGTTGGGGTGAGAGTCGGGGGCCGGGGCATTGATGGAGTTGGGGTGAGAGTCGGGGGTCGGGGCATTGGTGGAGTCATTGTGAGGCTCAGGGGCCGGGGCATTGGTGGAGTTGGGGTGAGAGTCGGGGGTCGGGGCATTGATGGAGTTGGGGTGAGAGTCGAGGAATTGGTGGAGTTGGGGTGAGAGTCGGGGGTCGGGGCACTGGTGGAGTTGGGGTGAGAGTCGGGGGTCAGGGCATTGATGGAGTTGGGGTGAGAGCCGGGGGCCGGGGCATTGGTGGAGTTGGGGTGAGAGTCGGGGGTCGGGGCATTGATGGAGTTGGGGTGAGAGTTGAGGAATTGGTGGAGTTGGGGTGAGAGTCAGCGGTCGGGGCACTGGTGGAGTTGGGGTGAGAGTCGGGGCATTGATGGAGTTGGGGTGAGAATCGGGGGCCGGGGCATTGGTGGAGTTGGGGTAAGAGTCGGGGGCCTGGGGCATTGATGGAGTTGGGGTGAGAGTCGGGGGCCGGGGCATTGGTGGAGTTGGGGTGAGAGTCGGGGGTCGGGGCATTGGTGGAGTCATTGTGAGGGTTAGGGGCCGGGGCATTGGTGGAGTTGGTGTGAGAGTCGGGGGTCGGGGCATTGATGGAGTTGGGGTGAGAGTCGAGGAATTGGTGGAGTTGGGGTGAGCGTCGGGGGTCGGGGCACTGGTGGAGTCATTGTGAGGGGCCGGGGCATTGGTGGAGTTGGGGTGAGAGTCGGGGGTCGGGGCATTGATGGAGTTGGGGTGAGAGTCGAGGAATTGGTGGAGTTGGGGTGAGAGTCGGGGTCGGGGCACTGGTGGAGTTGGGGTGAGAGTCGGGGCATTGATGGAGTTGGGGTGAGAGTCGGGGACGGGGCATTGATGGAGTTGGGGTGAGAGTCAGGGGCCGGGGCATTGATGGAGTTGGGGTGAGAGTCGGCGCCGGGTCATTGGTGGAGTTGGGGTGAGCGTTGGGGGCCGAGGCATTGGTGGAGTCATTGTGAGGGTCAGGGGCCGGGGCATTGGTGGAGTTGGGGTGAGAATCGGGGTCGGGGCATTGGTGGAGTCATTGTGAGGGTCAGGGGCCGGGGCATTGATGGAGTTGGGGTGAGAGTCGGGGTCGGGGCACTGGTGGAGTTGGGGTGAGAGTCGGGGGTCGGGGCATTGATGGAGTTGGGGTGAGAGTCGGGGGCCGGGGCATTGATGGAGTTGGGGTGAGAGTCGAGGAATTGGTGGAGTTGGGGTGAGAGTCCGGGGTTGGGGCACTGGTGGTGTTGGGGTGAGAGTCAGGAGCCAGGGAATTGGTGGAGTTGGGGTGAGAATCGGGGGCCGGGGCATTGGTGGTGTTGGGGTGAGAGTCAGGAGCCAGGGAATTGGTGGAGTTGGGGTGAGAGTCGGGGGCCGGGGCATTGGTGGAGTTGGGGTGAGAGTCGGGGGCCGGGGCATTGGTGGAGTTGGGGTGAGAGTCGGGGCATTGGTGGAGTTGGGGTGAGAGTCGGGGGCGGCGCATTGATGGAGTTGGGGTGAGAGTCGGGGTCGGGGCATTGATGGAGTTGGGGTGAGAATCGAGGGCCGGGGCATTGATGGAGTTGGGGTGAGAGTCGGGGGGCCGGGGCATTGATGGAGTTGGGGTGAGAATCGGGGGCCGGGGCATTGGTGGAGTTGGGGTGAGAGTCGGGGGTCGGGGCATTGGTGGAGTTGGGGTGAGAGTCGGGGGCCGGGGCATTGTGGAGTTGGGGGTGAGAGTCGGGGGCCGGGGCATTGGTGGAGTTGGGGTGAGAGTCGGGGCCGGGGCATTGGTGGAGTTGGGGTGAGAGTCGTGGGCCGGGGCATTGGTGGAGTTGGGGTGAGAGTCGGGGGCCGGGGCATTGGTGGAGTTGGGGTGAGAGTCGGGGGGCCGGGGCATTGGTGGAGTTGGGGTGAGAGTCGGGGGTCGGGGCATTGGTGGAGTCATTGTGAGGGTCAGGGGCCGGGGCATTGGTGAAGTTGAGGTGGGAGTCGAGGGCCGGGGCATTGGTGGAGTTGGGGTAAGAGTCGGGGGCCGGGGCATTGATGGAGTTGGGGTGAGAGTCGGGGGCCGGGCATTGGTGGAGTTGGGGTGAGAGTCGGGGGTCGGGGCATTGGTGGAGTCATTGTGAGGGTCAGGGGGCCGGGGCATTGGTGGAGTTGGGGTGAGAGTCGGGGGTCGGGGCACTGGTGGAGTTGGGGTGAGAGTCGGGGGTCGGGGCATTGGTGGAGTCATTGTGAGGGTCAGGGGCCGGGGCATTGGTGGAGTTGGGGTGAGAGTCGGGGGTCGGGGCATTGGTGGAGTTGGGGTAAGAGTCAGGGGCCGGGGCATTGATGGAGTTGGGGTGAGAGTCGAGGAATTGGTGGAGTTGGGGTGAGAGTCGGGGGTCGGGGCATTGGTGGAGTTGGGGTGAGAGTCGGGGGTCGGGGCATTGGTGGAGTTGGGGTGAGAGGCGGGGGCCGGGGCATGCATTGGTGGAGTTGGGGTGAGAGTCGGGGGTCGGGGCATTGGTGGAGTCATTGTGAGGGTCAGGGGCCGGGGCATTGGTGGAGTTGGGGTGAGAGTCAGGGTCGGGGCATTGGTGGAGTCATTGTGAGGGTCAGGGGCCGGGGCATTGGTGGAGTTGAGGTGAGAGTCGAGGGCCGGGGCATTGGTGGAGTTGGGGTAAGAGTCGGGGGCCGGGGCATTGATGGAGTTGGGGTGAGAGTCGGGGGCCGGGGCATTGGTGGAGTTGGGGTGAGAGTCGGGGTCGGGGCATTGGTGGAGTTGGGATGAGAGGCGGGGGCCGGGGCATTGGTGGAGTTGGGGTGAGAGTCGGGGTCGGGGCATTGGTGGAGTCATTGTGAGGGTCATGGTCCGGGGCATTGGTGGAGTTGGGGTGAGATTCGGGGGTCGGGGCATTGGTGGAGTCATTGTGAGGGTCAGGGGCCGGGGCATTGGTGGAGTTGAGGTGAGAGTCGAGGGCCGGGGCATTGGTGGAGTTGGGGTAAGAGTCGGGGGCCGGGGAATTGATGGAGTTGGGGTGAGAGTCGGGGGCCGGGGCATTGGTGGAGTTGGGGTGAGAGTCGGGGGTCGGGGCATTGGTGGAGTCATTGTGAGAGTCAGGGGCCGGGGCATTGGTGGAGTTGGGGTGAGAGTCGGGGCACTGGTGGAGTTGGGGTGAGAGTCGGGGGTCGGGGCATTGGTGGAGTCATTGTGAGGGTCAGGGGCCGGGGCATTGGTGGAGTTGAGGTGAGAGTCGAGGGCCGGGGCATTGGTGGAGTTGGGGTAAGAGTCGGGGGCCGGGGCATTGATGGAGTTGGGGTGAGAGTCGGGGGCCGGGCATTGGTGGAGTTGGGGTGAGAGTCGGGGGTCGGGGCATTGGTGGAGTCATTGTGAGGGTCAGGGGCCGGGGCATTGGTGGAGTTGGGGTGAGAGTCGGGGGTCGGGGCACTGGTGGAGTTGGGGTGAGAGTCGGGGGTCGGGGCATTGGTGGAGTCATTGTGAGGGTCAGGGGCCGGGCATTGGTGGAGTTGGGTGAGAGTCGGGGTCGGGGCATTGGTGGAGTTGGGGTAAGAGTCAGGGGCCGGGGCATTGATGGAGTTGGGGTGAGAGTCGAGGAATTGGTGGAGTTGGGGTGAGAGTCGGGGGTCGGGGCATTGGTGGAGTTGGGGTGAGAGGCGGGGGCCGGGGCATTGGTGGAGTTGGGGTGAGAGTCGGGGGTCGGGGCATTGGTGGAGTCATTGTGAGGGTCAGGGGCCGGGGCATTGGTGGAGTTGGGGTGAGAGTAAGGGTCGGGGGCATTGGTGGAGTCATTGTGAGGGTCAGGGGCCGGGGCATTGGTGGAGTTGAGGTGAGAGTCGAGGGCCGGGGCATTGGTGGAGTTGGGGTAAGAGTCGGGGGCCGGGGCATTGATGGAGTTGGGGTGAGAGTCGGGGGCCGGGGCATTGATGGAGTTGGGGTGAGAGTCGGGGGCCGGGGCATTGGTGGAGTTGGGGTGAGAGTCGGGGGTCGGGGCATTGATGGAGTTGGGGTGAGAGGCGGGGGCCGGGGCATTGGTGGAGTTGGGGTGAGAGTCGGGGGTCGGGGCATTGGTGGAGTCATTGTGAGGGTCAGGGGCCGGGGCATTGGTGGAGTTGGGGTGAGAGTCGGGGGTCGGGGCATTGGTGGAGTTGGGGTAAGAGTCAGGGGCCGGGGCATTGATGGAGTTGGGGTGAGAGTCGAGGAATTGGTGGAGTTGGGGTGAGAGTCGGGGGCCGGGGCATTGGTGAAGTTGGGGTGAGATTCGGGGGTCGGGGCATTGGTGGAGTCATTGTGAGGGTCAGGGGCCGGGGCATTGGTGGAGTTGAGGTGAGAGTCGAGGGCCGGGGCATTGGTGGAGTTGGGGTAAGAGTCGGGGGCCGGGGCATTGGTGGAGTTGGGGTGAGAGTCGGGGGCCGGGGCATTGGTGGAGTTGGGGTGAGAGTCGGGGGTCGGGGCATTGGTGGAGTCATTGTGAGGGTCAGGGGCCGGGGCTTTGGTGGAGTTGGGGTGAGAGTCGGGGGCCGGGGCATTGGTGGAGTTGGGGTGAGAGTCGGGGGCCGGGGCATTGGTGGAGTTGGGGTGATAGTCAGGGGCCGGGGCATTGGTGGAGTTGGGGTGAGAGTCGGGGGCCGGGGCATTGGTGGAGTTGGGGTGAGAGTCGGGGCATTGGTGGAGTTGGGGTGAGAGTCGGGGCACTGGTGGAGTTGGGGTGAGAGTCAGGGCATTGGTGGTGTTGAGGTGAGAGTCGAGGGCCGGGGCATTGGTGGAGTTGGGGTAAGAGTCGGGGGCCGGGGCATTGATGGAGTTGGGGTGAGAGTCGGGGGCCGGGGCATTGGTGGAGTTGGGGTGAGAGTCGGGGGTTGGGGCATTGGTGGAGTCATTGTGAGGGTCAGGGGCCGGGGCATTGGTGGAGTTGGGGTGAGAGTCGGGGTCGGGGCATTGGTGGAGTCATTGTGAGGGTCAGGGGCCGGGGCATTGGTGGAGTTGAGGTGAGAGTCGAGGGCCGGGGCATTGGTGGAGTTGGGGTAAGAGTCGGGGGCCGGGGCATTGATGGAGTTGGGGTGAGAGTCGGGGGCCGGGGCATTGGTGGAGTTGGGGTGAGAGTCGGGGGTCGGGGCATTGGTGGAGTCATTGTGAGGGTCAGGGGCCGGGGCATTGGTGGAGTTGGGGTGAGAGTCGGGGGTCGGGGCACTGGTGGAGTTGGGGTGAGAGTCGGGGGTCGGGGCATTGGTGGAGTCATTCTGAGGGTCAGGGGCCGGGGCATTGGTGGAGTTGGGGTGAGAGTCGGGGGTCGGGGCATTGGTGGAGTTGGGGTAAGAGTCAGGGGCCGGGGCATTGATGGAGTTGGGATGAGAGTCGAGGAATTGGTGGAGTTGGGGTGAGAGTCGGGGGTCGGGGCATTGGTGGAGTTGGGGTGAGAGGCGGGGGCCGGGGCATTGGTGGAGTTGGGGTGAGAGTCGGGGGTTGGGGCATTGGTGGAGACATTGTGAGGGTCAGGGGCCGGGGCATTGGTGGAGTTGGGGTGAGAGTCGGGGTCGGGGCATTGGTGGAGTCATTGTGAGGGTCAGGGGCCGGGGCATTGGTGGAGTTGAGGTGAGAGTCGAGGGCCGGGGCATTGGTGGAGTTGGGGTAAGAGTCGGGGGCCGGGGCATTGATGGAGTTGGGGTGAGAGTCGGGGGCCGGGGCATTGGTGGAGTTGGGGTGAGAGTCGGGGGTCGGGGCATTGGTGGAGTCATTGTGAGAGTCAGGGGCCGGGGCATTGGTGGAGTTGGGGTGAGAGTCGGGGTCGGGGCACTAGTGGAGTTGGTAAAAGGGAGATTCTTTTGGGACTTTATATGAGACCATGACCATCCAGTACACCGGTCTCCATCCCTATTATATGGAAAAGGAGAAAGTTGGGACTTTATATGAAACACAACACTTGGGTGGAATGAATCAATCAATGTAGTGTAAACAATATTTAATATCGCAATTGAGCATAGTAAAGTACACAATGGTCAACATTGAACAATGGACAGAATACAAATTAAATAAGAACATGATTGGTAAATCACGATTGTTCATAATAAATTGCATAGTAAACATAATAGCATATAATCCTTGATAAGACCAGCGGTATACCCAAAATTGTGTAAAATTGTAAAAACACGATTGATAGTATATTAATTGGATTGATGATTCAAACAACGTAAAACCCATGGTATGTACATGATTGATGTGACGTAGCAACACTTGTGTAGGCTCTACGCGTTTCGTGGATGTGTAGTCCACTCTTCAGGAGCAATTAAAAATGGGAATACCTAGAGTAAAGAATAGTTTCATAATCAATGGTAATTGATTAGAAGGGAAGAGGGGGAACAAATAACTTGGTCCTAACAACTCTTACCTATGGGTAGCTTCAAAACGTATAAGGAGTAACATTGGTATTGAGAGACGCTGGGGGATGAAGGACATCCCCTGGGAGCTGAGGTGCAGGCAATACGGCGGCAGGGGGGGGCCCTCGGCCCTGGGGTAAGAAATTGCATAACAAAGTCCCCTTGATGGTTCTATAGCTACAGTACTTGTACTGAGCCCAAGAAAGGCTTCTGTAATACATGATAATAAGAAATTGGTAGTCATATAGATAATACTACTGAGCTGATGAGGGGGAGGGGGAATTGTAATGAATTAGCAGAGTGAAAAATTGAATAGTAAGTAAAATAGTAAATAAAAAAATTGACCATAGTAAATATGTCAACAGTGAGTTTACCTGGAGTAAGATACGGCTGCGGGATGGTCAATTGTAGATAGCCAGAGTGAGATATATAGTAGGAGAGAAATTATGAGAATGTGTTGGAATATGGGTGAGGAAATAACCGCCCGCCAGCAGAGCTCCACCAACGTCACGCTGAGTGTGCCGAAGGAGAAAAGGCAGCCACATCCAAGCAACTAATGCTTAAATAGGCGCCTAAATTCGCCCTCGTGGCGCACGCAGGTGGAAACACGATACGTCGGCACGCAGCGTCATGGGTGACGTCAGTCGTGCGGACGTATGGGGGCGTGGCGTCGACGCACAGCAAGTGCTAGCCACCATACCCGCGATCATAGAGATCGAGGGACTGGGGGACAGCCGTGATGCGCGTCGCAGCTCCCGGTATAGATGAAAGCAACCCCCAGACAGAATCTAATATATTAATAAAACAGGAAACCCAATAATGCTAAAATTATATATAAATGGCACTAATTGCATGTCAGACAAAAAATCATGGGATAATTAGGTAGATAAGTGTATGTTTCCATCCCTAATCCCTAATCCCTTATATGTTTTGAAGCTACCCATAGGTAAGAGTTGTTAGGACCAAGTTATTTGTTCCCCCTCTTCCCTTCTAATCAATTACCATTGATTATGAAACTATTCTTTACTCTAGGTATTCCCATTTTTAATTGCTCCTGAAGAGTGGACTACACATCCACGAAACGCGTAGAGCCTACACAAGTGTTGCTACGTCACATCAATCATGTACATACCATGGGTTTTACGTTGTTTGAATCATCAATCCAATTAATATACTATCAATCGTGTTTTTACAATTTTACACAATTTTGGGTATACCGCTGGTCTTATCAAGGATTATATGCTATTATGTTTACTATGCAATTTATTATGAACAATCGTGATTTACCAATCATGTTCTTATTTAATTTGTATTCTGTCCATTGTTCAATGTTGACCATTGTGTATTTTGCTATGCTCAATTGCGATATTAAATATTGTTTACACTACATTGATTGATTCATTCCACCCAAGTGTTGTGTTTCATATAAAGTCCCAACTTTCTCCTTTTCCATTGATGGAGTTGGGGTGAGAGACGAGGAATTGGTGGAGTTGGGGTGAGAGTCGGGGGTCGGGGCACTGGTGGAGTTGGGGTGAGAGTCGGGGGTCGGGGCATTGGTGGAGTTGGGGTGAGAGTCGGGGGCCGGGGCATTGATGGAGTTGGGGTGAGAGTCAAGGAATTGGTGGAGTTGGGGTGAGAGTCCGGGGTCGGGGCACTGGTGGAGTTGGGGTGAGAGTCGGGGCATTGATGGAGTTGGGGTGAGAATCGGGGGCCGGGGCATTGGTGGAGTTGGGGTGAGAGGTGGGGGCCGGGGCATTGGTGGAGTTGGGGTGAGCATTGGGGGCCGAGGCATTGGTGGAGTCATTGTGAGGGTCAGGGGCCGGGGCATTGGTGGAGTTGGGGTGAGAGTCGGGGGTCGGGGCATTGGTGGAGTTAGGGTGAGAGTCGAGGAATTGGTGGAGTTGGGGTGAGAGTCGGGGTCGGGGGACTGGTGGAGTTGGGGTGAGAGTCGGGTGTCGGAGCATTGATGGAGTTGGGGTGAGAGTCGGGGGCCGGGGCATTGGTGGAGTTGGGGTGAGAGTCGGGGGTCGGGCACTGGTGGAGTTGGGGTGAGAGTCGGGCTTGATGGAGTTGGGGTGAGAGTCGGGGGCCGGGGCATTGGTGGAGTTGGGGTGAGAGTCGGGGTCGGGGCATTGATGGAGTTGGGGTGAGAGTCGAGGAATTGGTGGAGTTGGGGTGAGAGTCCGGGGTCGGGGCACTGGTGGAGTTGGGGTGAGAGTCGGGCATTGATGGAGTTGGGGTGAGAGTCGGGGGCCGGGGCATTGGTGGAGTTGGGGTGAGAGTCGGGGGTCGGGGCATTGATGGAGTTGGGGTGAGAGTCGAGGAATTGGTGGAGTTGGGGTGAGAGTCCGGGGTCGGGGCACTGGTGGAGTTGGGGTGAGAGTCGGGGCATTGATGGAGTTGGGGTGAGAATCGGGGGCCGGGGCATTGGTGGAGTTGGGGTGAGAGTCGGGGGTCGTGGCACTGGTGGAGTTGGGGTGAGAGTCGGGGCATTGATGGAGTTGGGGTGAGAGTCGGGGGCCGGGGCATTGGTGGAGTTGGGGTGAGAGTCGGGGGTCGGGGCATTGATGGAGTTGGGGTGAGAGTCGAGGAATTGGTGGAGTTGGGGTGAGCGTTGGGGGCCGGGGCATTGGTGGAGTCATTGTGAGGGTCAGGGGCCGGGGCATTGGTGGAGTTGGGGTGAGAGTCGGGGGTCGGGGCATTGATGAAGTTGGGGTGAGAGTCGAGGAATTGGTGGAGTTGGGGTGAGAGTCCGGGGTCGGGGCACTTGTGGAGTTGGGGTGAGAGTCGGGGCATTGATGGAGTTGGGGTGAGAATCGGGGGCCGGGGCATTGGTGGAGTTGGGGTGAGCGTTGGGGGCCGGGGCATTGGTGGAGTCATTGTGAGGGTCAGGGGCATTGGTGGAGTTGGGGTGAGAGTCGGGGGTCGGGGCACTGGTGGAGTTGGGGTGAGAGTCAAGGAATTGGTGGAGTTGGGGTGAGAGTCGAGGGTCGGGGCACTGGTGGAGTTGGGGTGAGAGTCGGGGCATTGATGGAGTTGGGGTGAGCGTTGGGGGCCGGGGCACTGGTGGAGTTGGGGTGAGAGTTGGGGGTCGGGGCACTGGTGGAGTTGGGGTGAGAATCGGGGGCCGGGGCATTGGTGGAGTTGGGGTGAGAGGCGGGGGCCGGGTCATTGGTGGAGTTGGGGGCCGGGGCATTGGTGGAGTCATTGTGAGGGTCAGGGGCCGGGGCATTGGTGGAGTTGGGGTGAGAGTCGGGGGCCGGGGCATTGGTGGAGTTGGGGTGAGCGTTGGGGGCCGAGGCATTGGTGGAGTCATTGTGAGGGCCAGGGGCCGGGGCATTGGTGGAGTTGGGGTGAGAGTCAGGGCATTGGTGGAGTTGGAGTGAGAGTCGGGGGTCGGGGCACTGGTGGAGTTGGGGTGAGAGTCAGGGCATTGATGGAGTTGGGGTGAGAGTCGAGGAATTGGTGGAGTTGGGGTGAGAGTCGGGGGTCGGGGCACTGGTGGAGTTGGGGTGAGAGTCGGGGCATTGATGGAGTTGGGGTGAGAATCGGGGTTCGGGGCATTGGTGGAGTTGGGGTGAGAGTCGGGGGCCGGGGCATTGGTGGAGTCATTGTGAGGGTCAGGGGCCGGGGCATTGGTGGAGTTGGGGTGAGAGTCGGGGGTCGGGGCATTGATGGAGTTGGGGTGAGAGTCGAGGAATTGGTGGAGTTGGGGTGAGAGTCCGGGGTCGGGGCACTGGTGGAGTTGGGGTGAGAGTCGGGGCATTGATGGAGTTGGGGTGAGAGTCGGGGGCCGGGGCATTGATGGAGTTGGGGTGAGAGTCGAGGAATTGGTGGAGTTGGGGTGAGAGTCCGGGGTCGGGGCACTGGTGGAGTTGGGGTGAGAGTCGGGGCATTGATGGAGTTGGGGTGAGAATCGGGGGTCGGGGCATTGGTGGTGTTGGGGTGAGAGGCGGGGGCCGGGGCATTGGTGGAGTTGGGGTGAGAGTCGGGGGCCGGGGCATTGGTGGAGTTGGGGTGAGCGTTGGGGGCCGGGGCATTGGTGGAGTCATTGTGAGGGTCAGGGGCCGGGGCATTGGTGGAGTTGGGGTGAGAGTCGGGGGTCGGGGCATTGATGGAGTTGGGGTGAGAGTCGAGGAATTGGTGGAGTTGGGGTGAGAGTCCGGGGTCGGGGCACTGGTGGAGTTGGGGTGAGAGTCGGGGCATTGATGGAGTTGGGGTGAGAGTCGGGGGCCGGGGCATTGATGGAGTTGGGGTGAGAGTCGAGGAATTGGTGGAGTTGGGGTGAGAGTCCGGGGTCGGGGCACTGGTGGAGTTGGGGTGAGAGTCGGGGCATTGATGGAGTTGGGGTGAGAATCGGGGGTCAGGGCATTGGTGGTGTTGGGGTGAGAGGCGGGGGCCGGGGCATTGGTGGAGTTGGGGTGAGAGTCGGGGGCCGGGGCATTGGTGGAGTTGGGGTGAGCGTTGGGGGCCGGGGCATTGGTGGAGTCATTGTGAGGGTCAGGGGCCGGGGCATTGGTGGAGTTGGGGTGAGAGTCGGCGGTCGGGGCATTGATGGAGTTGGGGTGAGAGTCTAGGAATTGGTGGAGTTGGGGTGAGAATCGGGGGCCGGGGCATTGGTGGAGTTGGGGTGAGAGTCGGCGGCCGGGGCATTGGTGGAGTTGTGGTGAGCGTTGGGGGCCGGGGCATTGGTGGAGTCATTGTGAGGGTCAGGGGCCGGGGCATTGGTGGAGTTGGGGTGAGAGTCGGGGGTCGGGGCATTGATGGAGTTGGGTTGAGAGTCGAGGAATTGGTGGAGTTGGGGTGAGAGTCGGGGGTCGGGGCACTGGTGGAGTTGGGGTGAGAGTCAAGGAATTGGTGGAGTTGGGGTGAGAGTCGGGGGTCGGGGCACTGGTGGAGTTGGGTTGAGAGTCGAGGAATTGGTGGAGTTGGGGTGAGAGTCGGGGGTCGGGGCACTGGTGGAGTTGGGGTGAGAGTCGAGGAATTGGTGGAGTTGGGGTGAGAGTCGGGGGCCGGGGCACTGGTGGAGTTGGGGTGAGAGTCGGGGGTTGGGGCACTGGTGGAGTTGGGGTGAGAATCGGGGGCCGGGGCATTGGTGGAGTTGGGGTGAGAGGCGGGGGCCGGGTCATTGGTGGAGTTGGGGGCCGGGCATTGGTGGAGTCATTGTGAGGGTCAGGGGCCGGGGCATTGGTGGAGTTGGGGTGAGAGTCGGGGCCCGGGGCATTGGTGGAGTTGGGGGCGGGGGCATTGGTGGAGTTGGGGTGAGAGGCGGGGGCCGGGGCATTGGTGGAGTTGGGGTGAGAGTCGGGGGTCGGGGCATTGGTGGAGTCATTGTAAGGGTCGGGGGCCGGGCATTGGTGGAGTTGGGGTGAGAGTCGGGGGTCGGGGCATTGATGGAGTTGGGGTGAGAGTCGAGGAATTGGTGGAGTTGGGGTGAGAGTCGGGGTCGGGGCATTGGTGGAGTTGGGGTGAGAGGCGGGGGCCGGGGCATTGGTGGAGTTGGGGTGAGAGGCGGGGGCCGGGGCATTGGTGGAGTTGGGGTGAGAGTCGGGGGTCGGGGCATTGGTGGAGTTGGGGTGAGAGTCGGGGGTCGGGGCATTGGTGGAGTCATTGTGAGGGTCAGGGGCCGGGCATTGGTGGAGTTGGGGTGAGAGTCGGGGGTCGGGACATTGATGGAGTTGGGGTGAGAGTCGAGGAATTGGTGGAGTTGGGGTGAGAGTCGGGGGTCGGGGCATTGGTGGAGTTGGGGTGAGAGGCGGGGGCATTGGTGGAGTTGGGGTGAGAGTCGGGGGCCGGGGCATTGGTGGAGTCATTGTGAGGGTCAGGGCAGAGTTGGATGATGACACTCTGATGTGACTCTCTCTCCTCTGCAGGTCCTCCAAGTCCCGCCATCTGCACCTCTACATGCCGGCAGTTATGGCCTTCATGGCCGCCATCACCTCCATCATCTATTACCACAACATCGAGACCTCCAACTTCCCAAAGCTGTTAATAGGTAAGTGACATCTGGCGGTCACATTGCTCCCAACTGCCCCTCGTTCGGAACAAAGTCCCTCATGTGTCCTCATTGGTCCCTCATGTGTCCTCCTCATTGGTCCCTCATGTGTCCTCCTCATTGGTCCCTCATGTGTCCTCCTTATTGGTCCCTCATGTGTCCTCCTCATTGGTCCCTCATGTGTCCTCCTTATTGGTCCTTCATGTGTCCTCCTCATTGGTCCCTCATGTGTCCTCCTCATTGGTCCCTCATGTCGGTCTGATATGTAGAGTTGTATATAAAATGCACTTTTTATCTTTCAAAACGTGTTTTCCAGAGATAAACTTTTCATCCAAATTCTAAATTGCTGCATTTTGTAAATTCCAAAAGCCGATATAAAGGACCTGTATAGGTAACAAAGCACTTGTGGGTTTAACCATATTTTTTTTAGTACAATTCTCCTTTAAGGGGGGCGTGACAGGGGGTGTGTCCGATTCCTACATAATTTTGCTAATAGGTGTCCCTCATTCCCATCTCAGAAAGTTGGGAGGTATGGCAGTCAGTGGGAGGGTCATTGCTGCCCGACACTCGCCTACACTCGCCCCCGAGCCGACACTCGCCCCCGAGCCTGACACTCGCCTACACTCGCCCCCGAGCCGACACTCGCCTACACTCGCCCCCGAGCCTGACACTCGCCTACACTCGGCCCCCGAGCCCGACACTCGCCTACACTCGGCCCCCGAGCCCGACACTCGCCTACACTCGCCCCCGAGCCCGACACTCGCCCCCGAGCCTGACACTCGCCTACACTCGCCCCCGAGCCCGACACTCGCCTACACTCGCCCCCGAGCCTGACACTCGCCTACACTCGCCCCCGAGCCGACACTCGCCTACACTCGCCCCCGAGCCTGACACTCGCCTACACTCGCCCCCGAGCCTGACACTCGCCTACACTCGGCCCCCGAGCCCGACACTCGCCTACACTCGGCCCCCGAGCCCGACACTCGCCTACACTCGGCCCCCGAGCCCGACACTCGCCTACACTCGGCCCCCGAGCCCGACACTCGCCTACACTCGGCCCCCGAGCCCGACACTCGCCTACACTCGCCCCCGAGCCCGACACTCGCCTACACTCGCCCCCGAGCCCGACACTCGCCTATTGTTGGCCCCAAGCCCGACACTCACCTATACTTGGCCCAGAGCCCGACACTCGCCTATACTCGGCCCAGAGCCCGACACTCGCCTATACTCGGCCCAGAGCCCGACACTCGCCTATACTCGGCCCAGAGCCCGACACTCGCCTATACTCGGCCCAGAGCTCGACACTCGCCTATACTCGGCCCAGAGCTCGACACTCGCCTATACTCGGCCCAGAGCTCGACACTCGCCTATACTCGGCCCCGAGCCCGACACTCGCCTATACTCGGCCCCGAGCCCGACACTCGCCTATACTCGGCCCCGAGCCCGACACTCGCCTATACTCGGCCCCGAGCCCGACACTCGCCTATACTCGGCCCCGAGCCCGACACTCGCCTATACTCGGCCCCGAGCCTCTGAAACAGGAAATGCTCAGAGGAACGGTATAGAAGATGTGAGCTGCCATTACTGACCTACTAATAGGATTACATCTGCCCCGGGGGGGGGTCATGTGACCAGGCAGGTGAGCGCAGACATTCAGACGCAGCGTCCGTTACTAACAGAGATGGAGATTTCTCCTCAATCTGCAGAGATAACCAATATCTGAATGAACAATTGCCCCGGGGTCCCATCCCCCGTCTGCAGAGCACCATCTGCAAGAAAAACATACACCACAATGCACAGGGGGGAGATTTCTCATATATGTGATGGACTATCTGGTGCATTTTGCTATCTCTCCATACCCCCCCAACATGGATCATCGTACTACTCCCTCCAACATAGACCATTGTACTACAACCCCAACAGCATGATGCATTGTACTACTTCCCCCCCTCAACATGGACCACTGTACTACTTCCCCCAACATAGACCATTGTACTACAACCCCAACAGCATGATGCATTGTACTACTTCCCCCCCTCAACATGGACCACTGTACTACTTCCCCCAACATAGACCATTGTACTACAACCCCAACAGCATGGAGCATTGTACTACTCCCCTCAACATGGCACATTGTACTACTCCCCCCAACATGGCACATTGTACTACTTCCCCCAACATAGACCATTGTACTACAACCCCAACAGCATGGAGCATTGTACTACTCCCCTCAACATGGCACATTGTACTACTCCCCCCAACATGGATCATCGTACTACTCCCTCCAACATAGACCATTGTACTACTCTCCCCAACATGGATCAATGGATCATTGTACTACAACCCCAGCAGCATGGAGCAATGTACTACCCCCCCCCCCAACATGGACCATTTTACTACTCCCCTCAACATGGCACATTGTACTACAACCCCAGCAGCATGGTGCATTGTACTTCTCCCCCCAACATGGATCACTGTACTACAACTGCCATTATACTGCCCCTGCGAGATGGTCCATTGTATTGTGATGTCCACATCAGGGTGCTTTGTATTGCCCCTAACACATTGTATTGCCCCCCCCCCAAAAAAATGACAGTACTGTTACCCAACATAGAACATTGTACTGCCCCCCATCCATCACATGACTTTGTATTGCCCCCTAACATGTTACAATATACCCCCCATGATTCCTAGTGGAGAAGATTCTCAGTGTCCCCCGTGATTCCTAGTGGAGAAGATTCCCAGTGTCCCCCGTGATTCCTAGTGGAGAAGATTCCCAGTGTCCCCCGTGATTCCTAGTGGAGAAGATTCCCAGTGTCCCCCGTGATTCCTAGTGGAGAAGATTCCCAGTGTCCCCCGTGATTCCTAGTGGAGAAGATTCCCAGTGTCCCCCGTGATTCCTAGTGGAGAAGATTCCCAGTGTCCCCCGTGATTCCCAGTGGAGAAGATTCCAAGTGTCCTCCGTGATTCCTAGTGGAGAAGATTCTCAGTGTCCCCCGTGATTCCTAGTGGAGAAGATTCCCAGTGTCCCCCGTGATTCCCAGTGGAGAAGATTCCAAGCGTCCCCCGTGATTCCTAGTGGAGAAGATTCCCAGTGTCCCCCGTGATTCCCAGTGGAGAAGATTCCCAGTGTCCCCCGTGATTCCCAGTGGAGAAGATTCCAAGTGTCCTCCGTGATTCCAAGTGGAGAAGATTCCCAGTGTCCCCCGTGATTCCTAGTGGAGAAGATTCCCAGTGTCCCCCGTGATTCCCAGTGGAGAAGATTCCAAGTGTCCCCTGCGATTTTTGGTGGAAAAGATTTCTAGTGCTCCACCGCCCCCCCCCCCCCTGTGATTCCTAGTGGAGAAGATTCCAAGCGTCCCCCGTGATTCCTAGTGGAGAAGATTCCCAGTGTCCCCCGTGATTCCCAGTGGAGAAGATTCCAAGTGTCCTCCGTGATTCCAAGTGGAGAAGATTCCTAGTGTCCCCTGCGATTTTTGGTGGAAAAGATTTCTAGTACTCCACCCCCCCCCTGTGATTCCTAGTGGAGAAGATTATCAGTGTCCCCCATGATTCCGAGTGGAGAAGATTCTCAGTGTCCCCCGTGATTCCTAGTGGAGAAGATTCCCAGTGTCCCCCGTGATTCCTAGTGGAGAAGATTCCCAGTGTCCCCCGTGATTCCTAGTGGAGAAGATTCCCAGTGTCCCCCGTGATTCCTAGTGGAGAATATTCCCAGTTTCCCCCATGATTCCTAGTGGAGAAGATTCCCAGTGTCCCCCGTGATTCCTAGTGTACTACTCCCCTCAACATGGCACATTGTACTACTTCCCCCAACATGGCACATTGTACTACAACCCCAACAGCATGGAGCATTGTACTACTCCCCTCAACATGGCACATTGTACTACTTCCCCCAACATGGATCATCGTACTACTCCCTCCAACATAGACCATTGTACTACTCTCCCCAACATGGATCAATGGATCATTGTACTACAACCCCAGCAGCATGGAGCAATGTACTACCCCCCCCAACATGGACCATTTTACTACTCCCCTCAACATGGCACATTGTACTACAACCCCAGCAGCATGGTGCATTGTACTTCTCCCCCCAACATGGATCACTGTACTACAACTGCCATTATACTGCCCCTGCGAGATGGTCCATTGTATTGTGATGTCCACATCAGGGTGCTTTGTATTGCCCCTAACACATTGTACTGCCCCCCCCCAAAAAAATGACAGTACTGTTACCCAACATAGAACATTGTACTGCCCCCCATCCATCACATGACTTTGTATTGCCCCCTAACATGTTACAATATACCCCCCATGATTCCTAGTGGAGAAGATTCTCAGTGTCCCCCGTGATTCCTAGTGGAGAAGATTCCCAGTGTCCCCCGTGATTCCTAGTGGAGAAGATTCCCAGTGTCCCCCGTGATTCCTAGTGGAGAAGATTCCCAGTGTCCCCCGTGATTCCTAGTGGAGAAGATTCCCAGTGTCCCCTGTTGGGGAGCTCCAAAGTCCGCTGGGAAATCCTTGAAGCTGAGGAAGTGCTGACTTATCCAAGGCAACCTGTTACCCCCCCCAGTAACTGGACGACACACAGTTCTGGGAGTAAATCAACGCTTTATTTTGCCCAGGCTGGCTTTTTATATCATTTCCCATGCAAGGGTTTTCTTAACTCATTTTACAGGGGCATTCCCTTCAACAATTAACAGATGACAGCGATTTAATTACCTGGGATGTGTGAGACGTTGGTCTCTGCATATTTACCCATAACAATGAAACCGTGCCAGACACATTACTAGGAGTGTAATTACATCCCGTAGCAGATAATAGATGGTCATTAACATACTGACAATAGATGAATGGAACGCTACCTCAGACCCCCAATTAACTCAATTTACTTATTCAGACATCAGTAGACATTCTGTCTCTACATTTCCTGGAATGAATCTTTGCTGTCACCTCTGAAGTGAGCCAAACCATATTCTCAGTTTCAGCATTTTGCTACACTGCTCCCCCTTACCCACAAGCCAGCATACACAGTCTGATCCTTAACAGATCGGCTTGGGGATGTCCGGGGAGTACTCACGGATCACTTTTCCAGTTCAGTTTGCCGCGATAATCAGTCAGCATTGCCGTTCTGTTTCCCGGGGCGGTAGTGGATAGTAAAGTCATACGGTTGTAACGCCAGACTCCAGCGCAACAACCGGGCATTGTCCCCTGCCACTCGATTTAGCCATACCAACGGGTTGTGGTCTGTGAGTAGGGTGAACTGTTGTCCGTACAAGTAGGGCTGAAGCTTCTTTAGGGCCCACACCACAGCCAGGCATTCTTTTTCTATGGCGGCGTAGCTCACTTCCCTGGGGAGAAGCTTCCTGCTCAAGTAAACTACGGGGTGTTCTCCGCCATCTGCTCCAACCTGGCTCAATACCGCGCCCAATCCAAACATTGAAGCATCCGAGCCTCAGAGGATGCGCTGTTTTCCGTGGTGGGGGCCTGGGACCGGGTGGTAACGGGGTAGATCTCGTTGGTAACCGGGGCTGATGCAAAAGCAGAAGTCAACTGGCCAAGATCGTTCCCCAGCAGGACATCAGCGGGAAGTTCCTGGATCAACCCCACCTTAATTAATCCGGAGCCGGCACCCCAGTTCAGGTGTACTCTTGCCGTGGGTAGCCTGTGTACTGCTCCCCCTGCAACCCGCACAACTACAGAACTCCCGGTGTGGTCGGCCTCTGGAACCAGGTGACGTTTGACCAGTGTGAGGGTGGCGCCGGAATCTCGTAGACCTTGAGCAGTCTTCCCGTTCAGCTGTACTGACTGGCGATGGTGTTGCCTGTTTTCTGTAGCCGCCTGTACTGGGTCAGCCTCGTGTAGGATACTCCAGTGTTCCTCCAATTCTCCTGCTCCTCGGTTGACCGGGGCCGCTTCCGTGTGATAGCAATGAGCGGCAGCCTGTGCTGGAGGGGGTGGCCCTGGCCGAATCCATGCAGCTTGGTCCTGGTTCTGAGTGCAGTCTCTCTGATAGTGCCCAAATTGCTTGCATGAATAGCACTGCACTCCCTTGCGCCCGAGGTATCGATTTGCAGGGGAGTTAGGGATTAGCCCGGGTCGTTGTGTAGCTGGGGGCCCTGGGTTATGGTTC
This sequence comes from Rana muscosa, assembly GCA_029206835.1. Lineage (NCBI taxonomy): Eukaryota > Metazoa > Chordata > Amphibia > Anura > Ranidae > Rana > Rana muscosa. The sequence continues at coordinate 216,196,602 of CM055119.1, forward strand.
AGTGGTCTGGTGCTTGGTCGGAAGCTAGTCTGTGATGGCCGGCGGGCATCTTGATATTCATCAGCTTGCCTGGCCGCTTCCGAGAGAGTGGTAGGTTTGCGATCCCTTACCCACTCCTGTACCTCTGGGTTTAGTCCATTAAAGAATTGCTCCAGTAAAATCAGCTGGGTGATCGCGTCTGCTGTGGTTGCCTGACTGGCTTGCAGCCAAGCTAGGGCTGCCCTCTGCATTCGGCAAGCCCATTCGGTGTGGGAGTCCTTCTCCTGTTTCTTTGTGTCCCGGAAGCGTCTCCTGTATGCTTCTGGGGTGATGGCATACCTTGCCAAAATAACTTCCTTTACCCGGCTATAGCTTGCGATTTCCTCCTCTGGCACGGCTCTGTAGGCTTCTGCTGCACGGCCTGACAGTTTACCAGCTAAGATCCGTACCCAGTCTGTCTGGGGTACTTGATACAGCTTGCATTGCCGTTCAAAATCTTGCAGGAAGCTATCGATTTCTTCCTCTGCTTCCACAAACTTTTTAAAGGCATCATGGGGTACTTTTAGTTTTGTCTCTGGTGCCGGTGTAGTCGTTAGCAGTCTCTCAGAGGCATGCTGTTCCGCCAGCCGGAGTTGGGTCTCCCGTTCTTCTCTCGCCGTGATAAAGGCATCCACTTGGGCTAACGTTGCCTGTACCAGCTCGGTGGAGGGGTTTTCTCCATAAAACGCTAGCCTGCGTTTCACTTCTTGGTCAAACTCGGTCTCCATGGCTTCTGTAGCCATACTGTGTGCCCGATCTCCCTCGGTCAGTTCTGCAATCAGCTCTGCTTTGGTTTTAGTGCTGGCGCTCTTCCCTCTTGCTTCCAGCAAATCCTTTAACGTTGCTCGTTTTAATCCAGCATAGTTTGTCTCCATTCACACTTTCATTCGTGTAGCTGAATTTGCATGAACGCTGCTTCCTCTTGCTGCAAGGCTTTAATCCCACCGCTGCCAACCAGTGTTGCGGAGCTCCAAAGTCCGCTGGGAAATCCTTGAAGCTGAGGAAGTGCTGACTTATCCAAGGCAACCTGTTACCCCCCCAGTAACTGGACGACACACAGTTCTGGGAGTAAATCAACGCTTTATTTTGCCCAGGCTGGCTTTTTATATCATTTCCCATGCAAGGGTTTTCTTAACTCATATTACAGGGGCATTCCCTTCAACAATTAACAGATGACAGCGATTTAATTACCTGTGATGTGTGAGACGTTGGTCTCTGCATATTTACCCATAACAATGAAACCGTGCCAGACACATTGCTAGGAGTGTAATTACATCCCGTAGCAGATAATAGATGGTCATTAACATACTGACAATAGATGAATGGAACGCTACCTCAGACCCCCAATTAACCCAATTTACTTATTCAGACATCAGTAGACATTCTGTCTCTACATTTCCTGGAATGAATCTTTGCTGTCACCTCTGAAGTGAGCCAAACCATATTCTCAGTTTCAGCATTTTGCTACATCCCCCGTGATTCCTAGTGGAGAAGATTCCCAGTGTCCCCCGTGATTCCTAGTGGAGAAGATTCCCAGTGTCCCCCGTGATTCCCAGTGGAGAAGATTCCAAGTGTCCTCCGTGATTTCTAGTGGAGAAGATTCTCAGTGTCCCCCGTGATTCCTAGTGGAGAAGATTCCCAGTGTCCCCCGTGATTCCCAGTGGAGAAGATTCCAAGCGTCCCCTGTGATTCCTAGTGGAGAAGATTCCCAGTGTCCCCCGTGATTCCCAGTGGAGAAGATTCCCAGTGTCCCCCGTGATTCCCAGTGGAGAAGATTCCAAGTGTCCTCCGTGATTCCAAGTGGAGAAGATTCCCAGTGTCCCCCGTGATTCCTAGTGGAGAAGATTCCCAGTGTCCCCCGTGATTCCCAGTGGAGAAGATTCCAAGTGTCCCCTGCGATTTTTGGTGGAAAAGATTTCTAGTGCTCCACCGCCCCCCCCCCTGTGATTCCTAGTGGAGAAGATTCCAAGCGTCCCCCGTGATTCCTAGTGGAGAAGATTCCCAGTGTCCCCCGTGATTCCCAGTGGAGAAGATTCCAAGTGTCCTCCGTGATTCCAAGTGGAGAAGATTCCTAGTGTCCCCTGCGATTTTTGGTGGAAAAGATTTCTAGTACTCCACCCCCCCCCCCCTGTGATTCCTAGTGGAGAAGATTATCAGTGTCCCCCATGATTCCGAGTGGAGAAGATTCTCAGTGTCCCCCGTGATTCCTAGTGGAGAAGATTCCCAGTGTCCCCCGTGATTCCTAGTGGAGAAGATTCCCAGTGTCCCCCTTGATTCCTAGTGGAGAAGATTCCCAGTGTCCCCCGTGATTCCTAGTGGAGAAGATTCCCAGTGTCCCCCGTGATTCCTAGTGGAGAAGATTCCCAATGTCCCCCGTGATTCCTAGTGGAGAAGATTCCAAGTGTCCCCCGTGATTCCTAGTGGAGAAGATTCCAAGTGTCCCCCGTGATTCCCAGTGGAGAAGATTCCAAGTGTCCTCCGTGATTCCTAGTGGAGAAGATTCTCAGTGTCCCCCGTGATTCCTAGTGGAGAAGATTCCCAGTGTCCCCCGTGATTCCCAGTGGAGAAGATTCCAAGCGTCCCCCGTGATTCCTAGTGGAGAAGATTCCCAGTGTCCCCCGTGATTCCCAGTGGAGAAGATTCCCAGTGTCCCCCGTGATTCCCAGTGGAGAAGATTCCAAGTGTCCTCCGTGATTCCAAGTGGAGAAGATTCCCAGTGTCCCCCGTGATTCCTAGTGGAGAAGATTCCCAGTGTCCCCCGTGATTCCCAGTGGAGAAGATTCCAAGTGTCCCCTGCGATTTTTGGTGGAAAAGATTTCTAGTGCTCCACCGCCCCCCCCCCCCTGTGATTCCTAGTGGAGAAGATTCCCAGTGTCCCCCGTGATTCCTAGTGTACTACTCCCCTCAACATGGCACATTGTACTACTCCCCCCAACATGGCACATTGTACTACTCCCCCCAACATGGCACATTGTACTACTCCCCCCAACATGGATCATCGTACTACTCCCTCCAACATGGATCATCGTACTACTCCCTCCAACATAGACCATTGTACTACTCTCCCCAACATGGATCAATGGATCATTGTACTACAACCCCAGCAGCATGGAGCAATGTACTACCCCCCCCAACATGGACCATTTTACTACTCCCCTCAACATGGCACATTGTACTACAACCCCAGCAGCATGGTGCATTGTACTTCTCCCCCCAACATGGATCACTGTACTACAACTGCCATTATACTGCCCCTGCGAGATGGTCCATTGTATTGTGATGTCCACATCAGGGTGCTTTGTATTGCCCCTAACACATTGTACTGCCCCCCCCCAAAAAAATGACAGTACTGTTACCCAACATAGAACATTGTACTGCCCCCCATCCATCACATGACTTTGTATTGCCCCCTAACATGTTACAATATACCCCCCATGATTCCTAGTGGAGAAGATTCTCAGTGTCCCCCGTGATTCCTAGTGGAGAAGATTCCCAGTGTCCCCCGTGATTCCTAGTGGAGAAGATTCCCAGTGTCCCCCGTGATTCCTAGTGGAGAAGATTCCCAGTGTCCCCCGTGATTCCTAGTGGAGAAGATTCCCAGTGTCCCCCGTGATTCCTAGTGGAGAAGATTCCCAGTGTCCCCCGTGATTCCCAGTGGAGAAGATTCCAAGTGTCCTCCGTGATTCCTAGTGGAGAAGATTCTCAGTATCCCCCGTGATTCCTAGTGGAGAAGATTCCCAGTGTCCCCCGTGATTCCCAGTGGAGAAGATTCCAAGCGTCCCCCATGATTCCTAGTGGAGAAGATTCCCAGTGTCCCCCGTGATTCCCAGTGGAGAAGATTCCCAGTGTCCCCCGTGATTCCCAGTGGAGAAGATTCCAAGTGTCCTCCGTGATTCCAAGTGGAGAAGATTCCCAGTGTCCCCCGTGATTCCTAGTGGAGAAGATTCCCAGTGTCCCCCATGATTCCCAGTGGAGAAGATTCCAAGTGTCCCCTGCGATTTTTGGTGGAAAAGATTTCTAGTGCTCCACCGCCCCCCCCCCCCCCTGTGATTCCTAGTGGAGAAGATTCCAAGCGTCCCCCGTGATTCCTAGTGGAGAAGATTCCCAGTGTCCCCCGTGATTCCCAGTGGAGAAGATTCCAAGTGTCCTCCGAGATTCCTAGTGTCCCCTGCGATTTTTGGTGGAAAAGATTTCTAGTGCTCCACCCCCCCCCCCTGTGATTCCTAGTGGAGAAGATTATCAGTGTCCCCCGTGATTCCTAGTGGAGAAGATTCCCAGTGTCCCCCGTGATTCCTAGTGGAGAAGATTCCCAGTGTCCCCCGTGATTCCTAGTGGAGAAGATTCCCAGTGTCCCCCGTGATTCCTAGTGGAGAAGATTCCCAGTGTCCCCCGTGATTCCTAGTGGAGAAGATTCCCAGTGTCCCCCGTGATTCCCAGTGGAGAAGATTCCAAGTGTCCTCCGTGATTCCTAGTGGAGAAGATTCTCAGTATCACCCGTGATTCCTAGTGGAGAAGATTCCCAGTGTCCCCCGTGATTCCCAGTGGAGAAGATTCCAAGCGTCCCCCGTGATTCCTAGTGGAGAAGATTCCCAGTGTCCCCCGTGATTCCCAGTGGAGAAGATTCCCAGTGTCCCCCGTGATTCCCAGTGGAGAAGATTCCAAGTGTCCTCCGTGATTCCAAGTGGAGAAGATTCCCAGTGTCCCCCGTGATTCCTAGTGGAGAAGATTCCCAGTGTCCCCCATGATTCCCAGTGGAGAAGATTCCAAGTGTCCCCTGCGATTTTTGGTGGAAAAGATTTCTAGTGCTCCACCGCCCCCCCCCCCCCCCCTGTGATTCCTAGTGGAGAAGATTCCAAGCGTCCCCCGTGATTCCTAGTGGAGAAGATTCCCAGTGTCCCCCGTGATTCCCAGTGGAGAAGATTCCAAGTGTCCTCCGAGATTCCTAGTGTCCCCTGCGATTTTTGGTGGAAAAGATTTCTAGTGCTCCACCCCCCCCCCCTGTGATTCCTAGTGGAGAAGATTATCAGTGTCCCCCGTGATTCCTAGTGGAGAAGATTCTCAGTGTCCCCCGTGATTCCTAGTGGAGAAGATTCCTAGTGGAGAAGATTCCCAGTGTTCCCCATGATTCCTGAGTTGAGTTGAGTTGAGAGGTATCTTAACCACTTAAGCCCCGGACCATTTGGTAGCTAAAGGACCAGAGGTGATTTCAGAATTTTGCACTGCGCTGCTTTAACTGTAAATTGTGCGGACATGCAATGTTGTACCGAAACAAAATTTGCGTCCTTTTCTTCCCACAAATAGAGCTTTCTTTTAATGGTATTTGATTGCCTCTGCGATTTTTATTTTTTGCGATATAAACGGAAAAAGAGCGAAAATTTTGAAAAAAAATGATATTTTCTACTTTTTGTTATATTGCCGTATACACACGGCCGTTTTTCTCGTCGAGAAAAACAACATTTTTTTCTTTCGACGAGAAAAATGATCGTCTGTGGGCTTTTTGCCGTTTTTTTCGACGAGAGAAGAAATGACGTGAAAAACGACCGTGTGTGGGGAACAAGCTGTTCCCTTATTTTTAATGTCATTATTCACGGCGTTTTTTTTACCGCCGTGAATAATGATCGTGTGTACGTGGCATAAGAAAAATCGAATAAACTCAATTTTAGTCATAGATTTAGGCCAAAATGTATTCAGCCACATGTCTTTAGTAAAAAAAATGTCAATAAGCGTATATTTATTGGTTTGCGCAAAAGTTATAGCGTTTACAAACTAGGGTACATTTTCTGGAATTTACACAGCTTTTAGTTTATGACTGCCTATCTCATTTCTTGAGGTGCTAAAATGGCAGGGCAGTACAAAACCCCCCCAAATGACCCCATTTTGGAAAGAAGACACCCCAAGGAAATTGTTGAGAGGCCTGTTGAGCCCATTGAATATTTTTTTTTTGTCTCAAGTGATTGAATAATGACAAAAAAAAAAAAAAATTACAAAAAGTTGTCACTAAATTATATATTGCTCACACATGCCATGGGCATATGTGAAATTACACCCCAAAATACATTTTGCTGCTTCTCCTGAGTACGGGGATACCACATGTGTGGGACTTTTTGGGAGCCTAGCCGCGTACGGGACCCCGAAAACCAAGCATCGCCTTCAGGATTTCTAAGGGCGCAAATTTTTGATTTCACTCCTCACTACCTATCACAGTTTTGAAGGCCATAAAATGCCAAAATAGCACAAAACCCCCCCAAATGACCCCATTTTAGAAAGTAGACACCCCAAGGAAATTGCTGAGAGGCCTGTTGAGCCCATTGAATATTTTTTTTTTGTCCCAAGTGATTGAATAATGACAAAAAAAAATAAAAAATTACAAAAAGTTGTCACTAAATGATATATTGCTCACACATGCCATGGTTATATGTGGAATTGCACCCCAAAATACATTTTGCTGCTTCTCCTGAGTACGGGGATACCACATGTGTGGGACTTTTTGGGAGCCTAGCCGCGTACGGGACCCCGAAAACCAATCACTGCCTTCAGGATTTCTAGGCACAAATTTTTGATTTCACTCCTCACTACCTATCAGAGTTTCGAAGGCCATAAAATGCCAAAATAGCACAAAACCCCCCCAAATGACCCCATTTTGGAAAGTAGACACCCCAAGCTTTTTGCTGAGAGGCATGGTGAGTATTTTACAGCTCTCATTTGTTTTTGAAAATTAAGAAAGAAATTTTTTTTTATTTATTTATTTATTTTTTAAAATTTTCAAAACTTTGTGACAAAAAGCGAGATCTGCAAAATACTCACAATACCTCTCAGCAAATAGCTTGGGGTGTCTACTTTCCAAAATGGGGTCATTTGGGGGGGTTTTGTGCCATCTGGGCATTCCATGGCCTCCGAAACTGTGATAGGCAGTGAGAAGTGAAATCAAAAATTTACACCCTTAGAAAGCCTGAAGGCGGTGCTTTGTTTTTGGGGTCCCGTACGCGGCTAGGCTCCCAAAAAGTCTCACACATGTGGTATCCCCGTACTCAGGAGAAGCAACAGAATGTATTTTGGGGTGCAATTCCACATATGCCCATGGCATGTTTGAGCAATATATCATTTAGTGACAACTTTGTGCAAAAAAAAAAATTGTCTTTTTTCCGCAACTTGTGTCAACATATAAAATATTCCATGGACTCGACATGCCTCTCAGTATATAGCTTGGGGTGTCTACTTTCCAAAATGGGGTCATTTGGGGGGGTTTTGAACTGTTCTGGCATTTTATACACAACATTAGGAAGCTTACATCCACTCTTCTAACCACTTGAAGACAAAGCCCTTTTTGACACTTTTTGTTTACATGAAAACATATTTTTTTTTGCAAGAAAATTATGTTGAACCCCCAAACATTATATATATTTTTAAAGCAAAGGCCCTACAGAATAAAATGGTGGGTGTTGCATTTTTTTTTCTACACAGTATTTGCGCAGCGATTTTTCAAACGCATTTTTTGGGGAAAAAATACACTTTTTTAAATTTTAATGCACTAAAACACACTATATTGCCCAAATGTTTGATGAAATAAAAAAGATGATCTTAGGCCGAGTACATAGATACCAAACACGACATGCTTTAAAATTTCGCACAAACGCGCATTGGCGACAAACTACATACATTTTTAAAAGCCTTTAAAAGCCTTTACAGGTTACGCTGTTAGATTTACAGAGGAGGTCTACTACTAAAATTACTGCCCTCGATCTGACCTTCGCGGTGATTACTCACATGCATGGTGCAATTGCTGTTTACATATGACGCCAGACCTACGCTTGCGTTCGCCATTGGGCAAGAGCAGGGCAGGACAGGGGTGCTTTTTTTTTTTTATTTTATTTTTTTATTAATTTTGCTTTTTTATTTTATTTTTAAACTGTTGCTTCCATATTTTTTTTATCATTTTTATTGTTATCTCAGGGAATGTAAATATCCCCTATGATAGCAATAGGTAATGACAGGTACTCTTTTTTTGAAAAAACTGGGGTCTATTGAACCCTAGATCTTTCCTCTGCCCTCAAAGCATCTGACCACACCAAGATCGGTGTGATAAAATGCTTTCCCAATTTCCCAATGGCGCTTTTTATATCCGGGGGGGGGCATTCCCTCCCACTGCTTGTAAAAGCAGTCCAGAGGCTAATTAGCCACTAGGATTGCTTTTAAATGAAAGCCGGCCGCAGGCTGAAAAGAATGATACCAAGATGATACCTAAACCCGCAGGCATCATTCTGGTATAAACATTCAAAGTCCAGCAACATACCAGTACGTTGCTGGTCCTTGTTGGACATGTATTGTAATCTTTTTTTTTCATGCAGCCAGTTGGCTGAACGAAAAAAGAGATTGATCGGTGGGTATGCCCACCATTATAATACCGCCCTTCATCCACCCACTTCCAATGATGGGCATACACGCACCATTTATATATGCCGAAGCATGGGGGCATCCTCCCGCAAAAAAGTTATGCCGCACACACATGGTCGGACTTTTCCACGGGCAAGCCTCCGTCGGAATTTCGACCGTATGTAGGCGGCATTAGGAGCAAAATCGCTCCTCCGCTCCTGCTGCCCCAATGCTTCGGCATATTTGCTTTTTTTTTTTTAACTGTGGTGGTGAAATCACCTCCTACAGCACTGGAGTCGCAGGGATCAGGCCTGTCTCTGCGAACGCTGCAGTTATGTGTGTTTTTGTTTTGTAAGTGACAGTGATCGATCGATACTGCACTTGGGTGACCTGGGCTGGACGGAGGGGCAAAACGCAGATCGGACCCCCCCAACTATACAAAGGCGATCACGTAGATATACATGATTCTGCCTGTCGGTGCCATTCTGCCGACGTATTTTTACAGTGGGCGGTCGTTAAGTGGTTAAAATAGCGGGGTCTTACCCCGAAGGGTCCCGACGCGCATAGCAGAGTTTCTGGGAAAAGAGGACCCAGGAACCAGAAGCAGCACAGAGCGGCAGAAGGGTGGAAGAAAGAGGCTACGCAGGGGAGGCTTGCGTGAAAAGCCAAGTCTTCAGTAACCTGCGGAAGACCGGGATAGTAGGGGCCTCCTGGAGCTCGACAGGGAGGCTATTCCACAAAACGGCACTCTGGTGGAAGAAGGCCTGACCACCACACCGGATCTTCTTGGGCACCGAGAGGTGGAGGAGATCTCTGCCGGTAGATCTGAGTGATCTAACAAAAGCTCGTTTATGGAAACGAGAGCAGAGATAGCTTGGGGCCAGGCCTCTCATTATCTTAAACATAATACATCCAGCCTTAAATAAGGCGCGGTAGTGGACCGGCAGCCAGTGTAAGGCGCAGAGGACAGGGGTGATATGATCCCTCAGCGGGACATCCATGAGTAACCTAGCCGCAGCATTTTGAATAAGTTGAAGCTTCTGCACTAACATCTTTGGCAATCCCAGATAAAGAGAGTTGCAGTAGTCTGGGCAGCTACCTATCGTGGTGCAGATGACAGTTTTTCTGTCCGAGATATCCAAAAATTTAAATAGCCCCCTCAGGAGTTTTAGCTGTCAGTGACATGCACTGACGACCCTCTTTACCTGAGGAGCCAAAATTAAACCTGAATCTAAGACAAATCCCAGATCATGGACCTGGGGGGGGGCACCTCCGGAGCAGGACCAAATGAGGGAGGCCAAGGTGGGATATCTGGAGGGGTGGCCAGATCGCTGAAGATGATCATCTCAGTTTTTCCCTCATTAAGTTTCAGGAAGTTGGCAGACATCCATGTGTTGATGGCCTCCAAGCAGCTGGCAAGGGTGGCATCAGCCATCTGGTTCCTAGGAATCTTTAAGTAAACCTGGGTGTCGTCCGCATAAACATGGTAATGGATGGCGTGGGACTTTAGCAGGTCGGCAAGGGGCCTCATATAGATATTAAACAGCAGGGGAGACAAGGCAGAGCCCTGTGGCACTCCGCAATCCAGGGCAGTGGACTTAGAGTAAAAGGGGCCAGTCTTGACTCCCTGAACTCTGCCCTCTAAGAAAGAGGCCACCCATGCCAAAGCCGACCCACTCATACCCAAAACTGACTTCATCCGCTCCTGTAAGATTCCATGATTAATGGTATCAAATGCGGCCGACAGATCCAAAAGAACCAGAGCTACTGAGTCACCCCTGTCCAAGCTGTGAAGGACATCATCATAAACACAGATGAGGCTTGTCTCTGTTCCATGTCCAGGTCGAAATCCGGACTGGAATTCGTCCAAGAGATGGAAAGACTCAAGGTAAGCCTGTAGCTGGATAACCACCAGGCGCTCCATCACCTTTGCCACAAAAGGCAAGATGGAAATCGGCCTGTAGTGGAGAAGATTCCAAGTGTCCCCCGTGATTCCTAGTGGAGAAGATTCCCAGTGTCCCCCGTGATTCCTAGTGGAGAAGATTCCTAGTGGAGAAGATTCCCAGTGTCCCCCGTGATTCCTAGTGGAGAAGATTCCCAGTGTCCCCCGTAATTCCTAGTGGAGAAGATTCCTAGTGGAGAAGATTCCCAGTGTCCCCCGTGATTCCTAGTGGAGAAGATTCCTAGTGGAGAAGATTCCTGTGTCCCCTGCGATTTTTGGTGGAAAAGATTTCTAGTGCCCCCCCCCTTGTGATTCCTAGTGGAGAAGATTCCCAGTGTCCCCCGTGATTCCTAGTGGAGAAGATTCCTAGTGGAGAAGATTCCCAGTGTCCCCCGTGATTCCTAGTGGAGAAGATTCCCAGTGTCCCCCGTGATTCCTAGTGGAGAAGTTTCCTAGTGGAGAAGATTCAAAGTGTCCCCGTGATTCCTAGTGGAGAAGATTCCCAGTGTCCCCCGTGATTCCTAGTGGAGAAGATTCCAAGTGTCCCCCGTGATTCCTAGTGGAGAAGATTCCAAGTGTCCCCCGTGATTCCTAGTGGAGAAGATTCCAAGTGTCCCCCGTGATTCCTAGTGGAGAAGATTCCTAGTGGAGAAGATTCCTAGTGTCCCCTGCGATTTTTGGTGGAAAAGATTTCTAGTGCTCCACCCCCCCCCCTGTGATTCCTAGTGGAGAAGATTCCCAGTGTCCCCCGTGATTCCTACTGGAGTAGATTCCCAGTGTCCCCCGTGATTCCTAATGGAGAAGATTCTCAGTGTCCCCTGTGATTCCTAGTGGAGAAGATTCCTAGTGGAGAAGATTCCTAGTGGAGAAGATTCCTAGTGGAGAAGATTCCCAGTGTCCCCCGTGATTCCTAGTGGAGAAGAATCCAAGTGTCCCCCGTGATTCCTAGTGGAGAAGTTTCCCAGTGGAGAACATTCCTAGTGTCCCCTGCGATTTTTGGTGGAAAAGATTTCTAGTGCTCCACCCCCCCCCCCTGTGATTCCTAGTGGAGAAGATTCCCAGTGTCCCCCGTGATTCCTACTGGAGAAGATTCCCAGTGTTCCCCGTGATTCCTAGTAGAGAAGATTCCCAGTGTGCCCCGTGATTCCTAGTGGAGAAGATTCCCAGTGTCCCCCGTGATTCCCAGTGGAGAAGATTTCTAGTGGAGAAGATTCCCAGTGTTCCCCGTGATTCCTAGTGGAGAAGATTCCTAGTGGAGAAGATTCCCAGTGTCCCCCGTGATTCCCAGTGGAGAAGATTCCCAGTGTTCCCCGTGATTCCTAGTGGTGAAGATTCCTAGTGTCCCCCGTGATTCCTAGTGGAGAAGATTCCTAGTGTCCCCCGTGATTCCTAGTAGAGAAGATTCCCAGTGTGCCCCGTGATTCCTAGTAGAGAAGATTCCCAGTGTCCCCCGTGATTCCCAGTGGAGAAGATTCCCAGTGTCCCCCTGTGATTCCTAGTGGAGAAGATTCCTAGTGGAGAAGATTCCCAGTGTCCCCCGTGATTCCTAGTGGAGAAGATTCCTAGTGTCCCCCGTGATTCCTAGTAGAGAAGATTCCCAGTGTGCCCCGTGATTCCTAGTGGAGAAGATTCCCAGTGTCCCCCGTGATTCCCAGTGGAGAAGATTCCCAGTGTCCCCCTGTGATTCCTAGTGGAGAAGATTCCTAGTGGAGAAGATTCCCAGTGTCCCCCGTGATTCCTAGTGGAGAAGATTCCTAGTGGAGAAGGTTTCTAGTGTCCCCTGTGATTCCTAGTGCAGCAGATAAAGTCAGAGGGGTGGATGAGGATGGAGGGGCAAGGGGGGTGGGGGGGCGTGTGGAACCCAATTTACCTTGGAGAGCTCTGGAAACTTTGTGTCCAACTCCCCCGGCCCCTCTTATGTGTAAATCACTCTGTGTTCATTAGGGGCACAGGGTGACCGGGAACCCCACTATGATCTGTGCCAGTCGGACTCACTGTACAGCCACACTGGAATGTTGTATATGTTGTGTGTTCTCTCATGCTGTTGTGGACTGTTTGCTGGGATCGTTTGGGGTGTGGCTGTGTCCCATTGTTCTGTTGTGTCTGTCTGCCTTAGGAGAAGTGTATTATGGGATGGATGTTTGTATTGGTGTTCCTGGCATGTAAACCGGGGGCAGGGCAGAGAGGGGAGAGGGGAATTCCTCTTACAGCCCTCCCTGCTGATAAGGTGGTCTATTTTTCAAATGTTTGAATACCTGTGTGTTCATTATTGCTGATTGGACAGTTTACCCCGCCCTGAATCCAAGGGAGGGGCATTGTCGCTAAGTGGTATTTCTGTTTGTACCCGTCTGTTGTTTTCACCCTACATTGATTTACGGCTAATGACTGGGTGCTCGGAGGGATCTTTGATCGTGTGGTACCGGACAGAGGAAGCATCTACGGCGGGCAGACTCATCTTGAGTACGGGGGGTCCGTCACAAAGATAGAATGGCAGATGAAGATGAAGGGGTGGATGGAGACACAGAGCAGCTGAAGACAGAGGAATGGATGAAGGGGGAGGGGCAGATTAAGGTGGAGCGGGGCACATGAAAGGGAGGAAAAGGTGAAGGGTGGGTGGATGAGGATGGAGGGGCAGATAAGGTGAAGCGGGCACATGAAAGGAAGGGAAAGGTGAAGGGTGGGGGGGATGAAGGAGGAGGGGCAGATAAGGTGGAGCGGGCACATGAAAGGGATGGAAAGGTGAAGGGTGGGGGGATGAGGATGGAGGGGCAGATAAGGTGGAGCGGGCACATGAAAGGGAGGGAAAGGTTAGGGGGGGTGAGGATAGAGGGGCAGATAAGGTGAAGCGGGCACATGAAAGGAAGGGAAAGGTGAAGGGTGGGGGGATGAGGATGGAGGGCAGATTAAGGTGGAGCGGGCACATGAAAGGGAGGGAAAGGTGAAGGGTGGGGGGATGAGGATGGAGGGGCAGATAAGGTGGAGCGGGGCACATGAAAGAGAGGGAAAGGTGAAGGGTGGGGGGATGAGGATGGAGGGGCAGATAAGGTGGAGTGGCACATGAAAGGGAGGGAAAGGTTAGGGGGGGGGGTGAGGATAGAGGGGCAGATAAGGTGAAGCGGGCACATGAAAGGAAGGGAAAGGTGAAGGGTGGGGGGATGAGGATGGAGGGGCAGATTAAGGTGGAGCGGGCACATGAAAGGGAGGGAAAGGTGAAGGGTGGGTGGATGAGGATGGAGGGGCAGATAAGGTGGAGCGGGCACATGAAAGGGAGGGAAAGGTGAAGGGTGGGGGGATGAGGATGGAGGGGCAGATTAAGGTGGAGCGGGCACATGAAAAGGGAGGGAAAGGTGAAGGGTGGGGGGATGAGGATGGAGGGGCAGATTAAGGTGGAGCGGGCACATGAAAAGGGAGGGAAAGGTGAAGGGTGGGGGGATGAGGATGGAGGGGCAGATAAGGTGGAGCGGGCACATGAAAGAGAGGAAAGGTGAAGGGTGGGGGATGAGGATGGAGGGGCAGATAAGGTGGAGCGGGCACATGAAAGAGAGGGAAAGGTGAAGGGTGGGGGGATGAGGATGGAGGGGCAGATAAGGTGGAGCGGGCACATGAAAGGGAGGGAAAGGTGAAGGGTGGGGGGATGAGGATGGAGGGGCAGATTAAGGTGGAGCGGGCACATGAAAGGGAGGAAAAGGTGAAGGGTGGGTGGATGAGGATGGAGGGGCAGATAAGGTGGAGCGGGCACATGAAAGGAAGGGAAAGGTGAAGGGTGGGGGGATGAGGATGGAGGGGCAGATTAAGGTGGAGCGGGCACATGAAAGGGAGGGAAAGGTGAAGGGTGGGGGGATGAGGATGGAGGGGCAGATTAAGGTGGAGCGGGCACATGAAAGGGAGGAAAAGGTGAAGGGTGGGTGGATGAGGATGGAGGGGCAGATAAGGTGGAGCGGGCACATGAAAGGAAGGGAAAGGTGAAGGGTGGGGGGATGAGGATGGAGGGGCAGATAAGGTGGAGCGGGCACATGAAAGGTAGGGAAAGGTGAAGGGTGGGGGAATGAGGATGGAGGGGCAGATTAAGGTGGAGCGGGCACATGAAAGAAGGGAAAGGTGAAGGGTGGGGGGATGAGGATGGAGGGGCAGATAAGGTGGAGCGGGCACATGAAAGGGGGGGAAAGGTGAAGGGTGGGTGGATGAGGATGGAGGGGCAGATAAGGGTGGATGAAGGTAGAGGGACGGAGGGAAGGTTGAAGACAGGAGGATGGGGGGGGGGGAAAGATGAAGACAGGAGGATGGGGGGAAATATGAAGACAGGAGGATGGGGGGAAATATGAAGACAGGAGGATGGGGGGGAAAGATGAAGACAGGAGGATGGGGGGGAAGATGAAGACAGGAGGATGGGGGGAAAGATGAAGACAGGAGGATGGGGGGGGGAAGATGAAGACAGGAGGATGGGGGGGAAAGATGAAGACAGGAGGATGGGGGGGAAAGATGAGACAGGAGGATGGGGGAAAGATGAAGACAGGAGGATGGGGGGAAAGATGAAGACAGGAGGATGGGGGGGAAAGATGAAGACAGGAGGATGGGGGGAAATATGAAGACAGGAGGATGGGGGGAAAGATGAAGACAGGAGGATGGGGGAAAGATGAAGACAGGAGGATGGGGGGGAAATATGAAGACAGGAGGATGGGGGGAAAGATGAAGACAGGAGGATGGGGGGGGAAAGATGAAGACAGGAGGATGGGGGGAAATATGAAGACAGGAGGATGGGGGGAAAGATGAAGACAGGAGGATGGGGGAAAGATGAAGACAGGAGGATGGGGGGAAAGATGAAGACAGGAGGATGGGGGAAGGAAAGATGAAGACAGGAGGATGGGGGGAAAGATGAAGACAGGAGGATGGGGGAAAGATGAAGACAGGAGGATGGGGGAAGATGAGACAGGAGGATGGGGGGAAAGATGAAGACAGGAGGATGGGGGGAAAGATGAAGACAGGAGGATGGGGGGGAAAGATGAAGACAGGAGGATGGGGGGAAAGATGAAGACAGGAGGATGGGGGGAAAGATGAAGACAGGAGGATGGGGGGGAAAGATGAAGACAGGAGGATGGGGGGTGAAGAGGATGGGGAAGAGCAGGAGGATGGGGGCGAAAGATGAAGACGGAGGATGGGGGGGGAAAGATGAAGACAGGAGGATGGGGGGGAAAGATGAAGACAGGAGGATGGGGGGGAAAGATGAAGACAGGAGGATGGGGGGAAGGTTGAAGACAGGAGGATGGGGGGAAAGATGAAGACAGGAGGATGGGGGAAGGTCTGAAGACAGGAGGATGGGGGGAAGATGAAGACAGGAGGATGGGGGGGGAAAGATGAAGCAGGAGCTGGGGGGGAAAGATGAAGACAGGAGGGGAAAGATGAAGACAGGAGGATGGGGGGGAAAGATGAAGACAGGAGGATGGGGGGGAAAGATGAAGACAGGAGGATGGGGGGAAAGATGAAGACAGGAGGATGGGGGGAAGGTTGAAGACAGGAGGATGGGGGGAAGGTTGAAGACAGGAGGATGGGGGGGAAAGATGAAGACAGGAGGATGGGGGGAAAGATGAGAAGGAGGATGGGGGGGGAAAGATGAAGACAGGAGGATGGTGGGAAAGATGAAGACAGGAGGATGGTGGGAAAGATGAAGACAGGAGGATGGGAGGGAAGAAGGGATGGGGGAAGACGAGGAGGATGGGGGGGAAAGATGAAGACAGGAGGATGGGGGGGAAAGATGAAGACAGGAGGATGGGGGGGAAAGATGAAGACAGGAGGATGGGGGGGAAAGATGAAGACAGGAGGATGGGGGGAAAGATGAAGACAGGAGGATGGGGGGAAAGATGAAGACAGGAGGATGGGGGGGAAAGATGAAGACAGGAGGATGGGGGGGAAAGATGAAGACAGGAGGATGGGGGGAAAGATGAAGACAGGAGGATGGGGGGGGAAAGATGAAGACAGGAGGATGGGGGGAAAGATGAAGACAGGAGGATGGGGGGAAAGATGAAGACAGGAGGATGGGGGGAAAGATGAAGACAGGAGGATGGGGGGAAAGATGAAGACAGGAGGATGGGGGGAAAGATGAAGACAGGAGGATGGGGGGGAAAGATGAAGACAGGAGGATGGGGGGGGAAAGATGAAGACAGGAGATGGGGGGGAAAGATGAAGACAGGAGGATGGGGGGGAAAGATGAAGACAGGAGGATGGTGGGAAGGATGAAGACAGGAGGATGGGGGGAAAGATGAAGACAGGAGGATGGGGGGGAAAGATGAAGACAGGAGGATGGGGGGAAAGATGAAGACAGGAGGATGGGGGGGAAAGATGAAGACAGGAGGATGGGGGGAAAGATGAAGACAGGAGGATGGGGGGGAAAGATGAAGACAGGAGGATGGGGGGGAAGATGAAGACAGGAGGATGGGGGGGAAAGATGAAGACAGGAGGATGGGGGGAAAGATGAAGACAGGAGGATGGGGGAAAGATGAAGACAGGAGGATGGGGGGGAAAGATGAAGACAGGAGGATGGGGGGGAAAGATGAAGACAGGAGGATGGGGGGGGAAAGATGAAGACAGGAGGATGGGGGGAAAGATGAAGACAGGAGGATGGAGGGAAGGTTGAAGACAGGAGGATGGGGGGAAAGATGAAGACAGGAGGATGGGGGGGAAAGATGAAGACAGGAGGATGGGGGGGAAAGGATGAAGAAAGGAGGATGGGGGGAAAGATGAAGACAGGAGGATGGGGGGGAAAGATGAAGACAGGAGGATGGGGGGGAAGATGAAGACAGGAGGATGGGGGGGAAAGATGAAGACAGGAGGATGGGGGGGAAAGATGAAGACAGGAGGATGGGGGGGAAAGATGAAGACAGGAGGATGGGGGGGAAAGATGAAGACAGGAGGATGGGGGGGAAAGATGAAGACAGGAGGATGGTGGGAAAGATGAAGACAGGAGGATGGTGGGAAAGATGAAGACAGGAGGATGGAGGGAAGGTTGAAGACATGAGGATGGAGGGAAGGTTGAAGACATGAGGATGGAGGGAAGGTTGAAGACATGAGGATGGGGGGAAAGATGAAGACAGGAGGATGGGGGGGGGGAAAGATGAAGACAGGAGGATGGGGGGAAAGATGAAGACAGGAGGAAGGAGGGAAGGTTGAAGACAGGAGGATGGGGGGAAAGATGAAGACAGGAGGATGGGGGGGAGATGAAGACAGGAGGATGGGGGGAAAGATGAAGACAGGAGGATGGGGGAAAGATGAAGACAGGAGGATGGGGGGAAAGATGAAGACAGGAGGATGGGGGGGAAAGATGAAGACAGGAGGATGGGAGGGAAAGATGAAGACAGGAGGATGGGGGGAAAGATGAAGACAGGAGGTGGGGGGGAAAGATGAAGACAGGAGGATGGGGGGAAAGATGAAGACAGGAGGATGGTGGGAAAGATGAAGACAGGAGGATGGTGGGGAAAGATGAAGACAGGAGGATGGGGGGGAAAGATGAAGACAGGAGGATGGGGGGGGAAATATGAAGACAGGAGGATGGGGGGGAAAGATGATGACAGGAGGATGGGGGAAAGATGAAGACAGGAGGATGGGGGGAAAGATGAAGACAGGAGGATGGGGGGAAAGATGAAGACAGGAGGATGGGGGGAAAGATGAAGACAGGAGGATGGGGGGGAAAGATGAAGACAGGAGGATGGGGGGAAGATGAAGACTGGAGATGGGGGGGAAGGTTGAAGACATGAGGATGGGGGGAAGGTTGAAGACAGGAGGATGGGGGGAAAGATGAAGACAGGAGGATGGGGGGGAAAGATGAAGACAGGAGGATGGGGGGGAAAGATGAAGACAGGAGGATGGGGGGAAAGATGAAGACAGGAGGATGGGGGGAAAGATGAAGACAGGAGGATGGGGGGAAAGATGAAGACAGGAGGATGGGGGGGAAGATGAAGACAGGAGGATGGGGGGGAAAGATGAAGACAGGAGGATGGGGGGGAAAGATGAAGACAGGAGGATGGGGGGAAAGATGAAGACAGGAGGATGGGGGGGAAAGGATGAAGACAGGAGGATGGGGGGGGAAAGATGAAGACAGGAGGATGGGGGGAAAGAGGAGATGGGGGGGAAGATGAAGACCGGAGGATGGAGGGAAAGATGAAGACAGGAGGATGGAGGGAAGGTTGAAGACAGGAGGATGGGGGGGGGGGAAGATGAAGACAGGAGGATGGGGGGAAAGATGAAGACAGGAGGATGGAGGGAAGGTTGAAGACAGGAGGATGGGGGGAAAGATGAAGACAGGAGGATGGGGGGGAAAGATGAAGACAGGAGGATGGGGGGGGAGATGAAGACAGGAGGATGGGG
>CM055119.1:216215386-216266062 GCA_029206835.1 Rana muscosa
CTCCCCAACAGATGATACATTGTACTCCCCTATAGATGAGATGATACATTGTACTCCTCCTATAGATGAGATGATACATTGTACTCCCCTATAGATGAGATGATACATTGTACTCCCCCTATAGATGGAATGATACATTGTACTCCCCTATAGATGATACATTGTACTCCCCTATAGATGAGATGATACATTGTACTCCCCTATAGATGATACATTGTACTCCCCTATAGATGATATTGATACATTGTACTCCCCCTATAGATGAGATGATACATTGTACTCCCCTATAGATGGAATGATACATTGTACTCCTCCTATAGATGGAATGATACATTGTACTCCTCCTATAGATGAGATGATACATTGTACTCCCCTATAGATGAGATGATACATTGTACTCCCCTATAGATGAGATGATACATTGTACTCCCCCTATAGATGAGATGATACATTGTACTCCCCTATAGATGGAATGATACATTGTACTCCCCTATGAGATGATACATTGTACTCCCCTATAGATGATACATTGTACTCCCCCTATAGATGAGATGATACATTGTACTCCCCTATAGATGAATGATACATTGTACTCCCCTATAGATGATACATTGTACTCCCCCTATAGATGAGATGATACATTGTACTCCCCCTATAGATGAGATGATACATTGTACTCCCCTATAGATGGAATGATACATTGTACTCCTATAGATGGAATGATACATTGTACTCCCCTATAGATGAGATGATACATTGTACTCCCCTATAGATGATACATTGTACTCCCCCTATAGATGAGATGATACATTGTACTCCCCTATAGATGAGATGATACATTGTACTCCCCCTATAGATGAGATGATACATTGTACTCCCCTATAGATGAGATGATACATTGTACTCCCCCTATAGATGAGATGATAAATTGTACTCCCCTATAGATGATACATTGTACTCCCCTATAGATGAGATGATACATTGTACTCCCCCTATAGATGAGATGATACATTGTACTCCCCTATAGATGATACATTGTACTCCCCTATAGATGAGATGATACATTGTACTCCCCCTATAGATGAGATGATACATTGTACTCCCCCTATAGATGAGATGATACATTGTACTCCCCTATAGATGAGATGATACATTGTACTCCCCCTATAGATGATACATTGTACTCCCCCTATAGATGATACATTG
Organism: Rana muscosa; assembly: GCA_029206835.1. NCBI lineage: Eukaryota > Metazoa > Chordata > Amphibia > Anura > Ranidae > Rana > Rana muscosa. Next base: position 216,216,593 of record CM055119.1, read on the forward strand.
TACTCCCCTATAGATGAGATGATAAATTGTACTCCCCTATAGATGATACATTGTACTCCCCTATAGATGAGATGATACATTGTACTCCCCCTATAGATGAGATGATAAATTGTACTCCCCTATAGATGATACATTGTACTCCCCTATAGATGAGATGATACATTGTACTCCCCCTATAGATGAGATGATACATTGTACTCCCCTATAGATGATACATTGTACTCCCCTATAGATGAGATGATACATTGTACTCCCCCTATAGATGAGATGATAAATTGTACTCCCCTATAGATGATACATTGTACTCCCCTATAGATGAGATGATACATTGTACTCCCCCTATAGATGAGATGATACATTGTACTCCCCTATAGATGATACATTGTACTCCCCTATAGATGAGATGATACATTGTACTCCCCCTATAGATGATACATTGTACTCCCCCTATAGATGATACATTGTACTCCCCCTATAGATGATACATTGTACTCCCCCTATAGATGATACATTGTACTCCCCTATAGATGATACATTGTACTCCCCCTATAGATGAGATGATACATTGTACTCCTCCTATAGATGAGATGATACATTGTACTCCCCTATAGATGAGATGATACATTGTACTCCTCCTATAGATGAGATGATACATTGTACTCCCCTATAGATGGAATGATACATTGTACTCCCCCTATAGATGATACCTTGTACTCCCCCTATAGATGATACATTGTACTCCCCCTATAGATGATACATTGTACTCCCCTATAGATGGAATGATACATTGTTATAACTGTCAGTCGGAGGAGGACGATCGCTCAGATCTGAGGACACAGAGGGGGAGGGGGTAGGAGTCGCCATCTTGTGGCGGTGGGATCGGCTCACAGAGTGCAGACAATACAGACCCCCCCCATCCCCCATCCACCTACCTGCAGCCCATTCCTGTGGTTCCCACCAAGCTGATGAAGACTTTCTTCTCCTTCACTTCCCTCCCGCCGGCGGAGGCCAATCCCGCCACGCTGCTCTTCCCGCCCTGCGGAGACAACGGGGGAGGGGACTCAGATCCTAAAACAAAACTCGTCTCCTATTGGAGGAAAATCAATGAGAAGATCGGATCCATTTCTGATTCTGGGGGAAGACATTCTCTGCGCACAGCGGACTTCCTGTCCCTTCTGATAACTGGGGAATGTGGAGGAAGACGCCCCCCCCCCCCCCCGGGAGGACACACAGCGGACTTCCTGTCCCTTCTGATAACTGGGGAATATTGAGGGAGACGCCCCCCCCGGGGAGGACACACAGCGGACTTCCTGTCCCTTCTGATAACTGGGGAATATTGAGGGAGACGCCCCCCCCCGGGGAGGACACACAGCGGACTTCCTGTCCCTTCTGATAACTGGGGAATATTGAGGGAGACGCCCCCCCCCCCCGGGGAGGACACACAGCGGACTTCCTGTCCCTTCTGATAACTGGGGAATATTGAGGGAGACGCCCCCCCCGGGGAGGACACACAGCGGACTTCCTGTCCCTTCTGATAACTGGGGAATATTGAGGGAGACGCCCCCCCCGGGGAGGACACACAGCGGACTTCCTGTCCCTTCTGATAACTGGGGAATATTGAGGGAGACGCCCCCCCCCCCGGGGAGGACACACAGCGGACTTCCTGTCCCTTCTGATAACTGGGGAATATTGAGGGAGACACCCCCCCGGGGAGGACACACAGCGGACTTCCTGTCCCTTCTGATAACTGGGGAATATTGAGGGAGACGCCCCCCCCGGGGAGGACACACAGCAGACTTCCTGTCCCTTCTGATAACTGGGGAATATTGAGGGAGACACCCCCCCCGGGGAGGACACACAGCGGACTTCCTGTCCCTTCTGATAACTGGGGAATATTGAGGGAGACGCCCCCCCCCGGGGAGGACACACAGCGGACTTCCTGTCCCTTCTGATAACTGGGGAATATTGAGGGAGACGCCCCCCCCCCGGTGAGGACACACAGCGGACTTCCTGTCCCTTCTGATAACTGGGGAATATGGAGGGAGACGCCCCCCCCCCCCCCGGGGAGGACACACAGCGGACTTCCTGTCCCTTCTGATAACTGGGGAATATTGAGGGAGACGCCCCCCCCCGGGGAGGACACACAGCAGACTTCCTGTCCCTTCTGATAACTGGGGAATATTGAGGGAGACGCCCCCCCCCCCGGGGAGGACACACAGCGGACTTCCTGTCCTTCTGATAACTGGGGAATATGGAGGGAGACGCCCCCCCCCCGGGGAGGACACACAGCGGACTTCCTGTCCCTTCTGATAACTGGGGAATATTGAGGGAGACGCCCCCCCCGGGGAGGACACACAGCAGACTTCCTGTCCCTTTTGATAACTGGGGAATATTGAGGGAGACGCCCCCCCCCGGGGAGGACACACAGCGGACTTCCTGTCCCTTCTGATAACTGGGGAATATTGAGGGAGACGCCCCCCCGGGGAGGACACACAGCGGACTTCCTGTCCCTTCTGATAACTGGGGAATATGGAGGAAGACGCCCCCCCCGGGGAGGACACACAGCGGACTTCCTGTCCCTTCTGATAACTGGGGAATATTGAGGGAGACGCCCCCCCCCTGGGGAGGACACACAGCGGACTTCCTGTCCCTTCTGATAACTGGGGAATATTGAGGGAGACGCCCCCCCCCGGGGAGGACACACAGCGGACTTCCTGTCCCTTCTGATAACTGGGGAATATGGAGGAAGACGCCCCCAGACCCCCCCCCGGGGAGGACACACAGCGGACTTCCTGTCCCTTCTGATAACTGGGGAATATTGAGGGAGACGCCCCCCCGGGGAGGACACACAGCGGACTTCCTGTCCCTTCTGATAACTGGGGAATATTGAGGGAGACGCCCCCCCCCCCCCGGGGAGGACACACAGCGGACTTCCTGTCCCTTCTGATAACTGGGAATATGGAGGAAGACGCCCCCCCCCGGGGAGGACACACAGCGGACTTCCTGTCCCTTCTGATAACTGGGAATATTGAGGGAGACGCCCCCCCCCGGGGAGGACACACAGCGGACTTCCTGTCCCTTCTGATAACTGGGGAATATTGAGGGAGACGCCCCCCCGGGGAGGACACACAGCGGACTTCCTGTCCCTTCTGATAACTGGGGAATATGGAGGGAGACGCCCCCCCCGGGGAGGACACACAGCGGACTTCCTGTCCCTTCTGATAACTGGGGAATATTGAGGGAGACGCCCCCCCCCCGGGGAGGACACACAGCGGACTTCCTGTCCCTTCTGATAACTTGGGAATATTGAGGGAGACGCCCCCCCCCCGGGGAGGACACACAGCGGACTTCCTGTCCCTTCTGATAACTGGGGAATATGGAGGAAGACGCCCCCCCCCCGGGGAGGACACACAGCGGACTTCCTGTCCCTTCTGATAACTGGGGAATATTGAGGGAGACGCCCCCCCCCCGGGGAGGACACACAGCGGACTTCCTGTCCCTTCTGATAACTGGGGAATATTGAGGGAGACGCCCCCCCCCCGGGGAGGACACACAGCGGACTTCCTGTCCCTTCTGATAACTGGGGAATATTGAGGGAGACGCCCCCCCCCCCCCTGGGGAGGACACACAGCGGACTTCCTGTCCCTTCTGATAACTGGGGAATATGGAGGGAGACGCCCCCCCCGGGGAGGACACACAGCGGACTTCCTGTCCCTTCTGATAACTGGGGAATATTGAGGGAGACGCCCCCCCCGGGGAGGACACACAGCGGACTTCCTGTCCCTTCTGATAACTGGGGGAATATTGAGGGAGACGCCCCCCCCGGGGAGGACACACAGCGGACTTCCTGTCCCTTCTGATAACTGGGGAATATGGAGGGAGACGCCCCCCCCCGGGGAGGACACACAGCGGACTTCCTGTCCCTTCTTATAACTGGGGAATATTGAGGGAGACGCCCCCCCCGGGGAGGACACACAGCGGACTTCCTGTCCCTTCTGATAACTGGGGAATATTGAGGGAGACGCCCCCCCCGGGGAGGACACACAGCGGACTTCCTGTCCCTTCTGATAACTGGGGAATATGGAGGGAGACGCCCCCCCCCGGGGAGGACACACAGCGGACTTCCTGTCCCTTCTTATAACTGGGGAATATTGAGGGAGACGCCCCCCCGGGGAGGACACACAGCGGACTTCCTGTCCCTTCTGATAACTGGGGAATATTGAGGGAGACGCCCCCCCCCGGGGAGGACACACAGCAGACTTCCTGTCCCTTCTGATAACTGGGGAATATTGAGGGAGACGCCCCCCCCCCGGGGAGGACACACAGCGGACTTCCTGTCCCTTCTGATAACTGGGGAATATTGAGGGAGACGCCCCCCCCCCGGGGAGGACACACAGCGGACTTCCTGTCCCTTCTGATAACTGGGGAATATTGAGGGAGACGCCCCCCCCCCCGGGGAGGGACACACAGCGGACTTCCTGTCCCTTCTGATAACTGGGGAATATTGAGGGAGACGCCCCCCCCCCCGGGGAGACACACAGCGGACTTCCTGTCCCTTCTGATAACTGGGGAATATTGAGGGGGACGGCCCCCCCCCCCCCCGGGGAGGACACACAGCGGACTTCCTGTCCCTTCTGATAACTGGGGAATATGGAGGGAGACGCCCCCCCCCCCCGGGGAGGACACACAGCGGACTTCCTGTCCCTTCTGATAACTGGGGAATATTGAGGGAGACGCCCCCCCCCCCCCGGGAGGACACACAGCGGACTTCCTGTCCCTTCTGATAACGGGAATATTGAGGGAGACGCCCCCCCCCCCCCGGGAGGACACACAGCGGACTTCCTGTCCCTTCTGATCACTGGGGAATATTGAGGGAGACACCCCCCCCCCCCCCGGGAGGACACACAGCGGACTTCCTGTCCCTTCTGATAACTGGGGAATATTGAGGGAGACGCCCCCCCCCCGGGAGGACACACAGCGGACTTCCTGTCCCTTCTGATAACTGGGGAATATTGAGGGAGACACCCCCCCCCCCGGGGAGGACACACAGCGGACTTCCTGTCCCTTCTGATAACTGGGGAATATTGAGGGAGACACCCCCCCCTGGGGAGGACACACAGCGGACTTCCTGTCCCTTCTGATAACTGGGGAATATTGAGGGAGACACCCCCCCCCGGGGAGGACACACAGCGGACTTCCTGTCCCTTCTGATAACTGGGGAATATTGAGGGAGACGCCCCCCCCCGGGAGGGACACACAGCGGACTTCCTGTCCCTTCTGATAACTGGGGAATATTGAGGGAGACGCCCCCCCGGGGAGGACACACAGCGGACTTCCTGTCCCTACTTATAACTGGGGAATATTGAGGGAGACACCCCCCCCCCCCGGGGAGGACACACAGCGGACTTCCTGTCCCTTCTGATAACTGGGGAATATTGAGGGAGACACCCCCCCCCCCCGGGGAGGACACACAGCGACTTCCTGTCCCTTCTGATAACTGGGGAATATTGAGGGAGACGCCCCCCCCCCCCTGGGGAGGACACACAGCGGACTTCCTGTCCCTTCTGATAACTGGGGAATATTGAGGGAGACGCCCCCCCCCGGGGAGGACACACAGCGGACTTCCTGTCCCTTCTGATAACTGGGGAATATTGAGGGAGACACCCCCCCCCCCTGGGGAGGACACACAGCGGACTTCCTGTCCCTTCTGATAACTGGGGAATATGGAGGAAGACGCCCCCCCCGGGGAGGACACACAGCGGACTTCCTGTCCCTTCTGATAACTGGGGAATATTGAGGGAGACGCCCCCCCCCCTGGGGAGGACACACAGCGGACTTCCTGTCCCTTCTGATAACTGGGGAATATTGAGGGAGACGCCCCCCCCCGGGGAGGGCACACAGCGGGGGGTCTTGGTGGAGCTTTGACCCTCCTGGCCCCGATGTGGAGGCCGGGGGCCCCGAGGCGGCAGGCTGGGGATATACAATATGAGATTATGACATGGCGGGGGATCGGCACAGACAAAGGATCCAATCACAGAGCGCCGAGCTCCGCCGGGATTATTCGTCTGAAATTTCTCAGCAGCATGTAAAGAATTCTCGGCACAAAGCGATCGCTGAGAGGATCGGCAACACGAGCCGGAGAGGGAGAGGAGCCAGAAAATTCCACACAATCCTGATAAATCCTCCGATACAGAGGGGGGGGGGGGGGAGACACAGCACATCCCTCCGATACCGAGGGGGGGCAACACAGCACATCCCTCCGATACCTAGGGGGGGCAACACAGCACATCCCTCCGATACCGAGGGGGGGGACACAGCACATCCCTCCGATACCGAGGGGGGGCAACACAGCACATCCCTCCGATACCGAGGGGGGGCAACACAGCACATCCCTCCGATACCGAGGGGGGGCAACACAGCACATCCCTCCAATACCGAGGGGGGGCAACACAGCACATCCCTCCAATACCGAGGGGGGGGGCAACACAGCACATCCCTCCAATACCGAGGGGGGGGGCAACACAGCACATCCCTCCAATACCGAGGGGGGGGGCAACACAGCACATCCCTCCAATACCGAGGGGGGGGGGCAACACAGCACATCCCTCCAATACCGAGGGGGGGGGCAACACAGCACATCCCTCCGATACCGAGGGGGGGGGCAACACAGCAAATCCCTCCAATACCGAGGGGGGGGCAACACAGCAAATCCCTCCAATACCGAGGGGGGGGCAACACAGCAAATCCCTCCAGTACAGAGGGGGGGCAACACAGCAAATCCCTCCGATACCGAGGGGGGGCAACACAGCAAATCCCTCCGATACCGAGGGGGGCAACACAGCAAATCCCTCCGATACCGAGGGGGGGGCAACACAGCAAATCCCTCCGATACCAAGGGGGGGCAACACAGCAAATCCCTCCGATACCGAGGGGGAGCAACACAGCAAATCCCTCCGATACCGAGGGGGAGCAACACAGCAAATCCTTCCAATACCGAGGGGGGGCAACACAGCAAATCCTTTCAATACCGAGGGGGGGCAACACAGCAAATCCTTCCGATACCGAGGGGGGGCAACACAGCAACGCCTTCCGATACCGAGGGGGGGGGGCACAGCAAATCCTTCCGATACCGAGGGGGGGGCACAGCAAATCCTTCCGATACCGAGGGGGGGGGGCACAGCAAATCCTTCCGATACCGAGGGGGGGCACAGCAAATCCTTCCGATACCGAGGGGGGGGCACAGCAAATCCCTCCGATACCGAGGGGGGGCAACACAGCAAATCCCTCTGATACCGAGGGGGGCAACACAGCAAAGCCCTCCAATACCGGGGGGGGGGCAACACAGCAAATCCCTCCAATACCGGGGGGGGCAACACAGCAAATCCCTCCAATACCGGGGGGGGCAACACAGGCAATCCCTCCGATACCGAGGGGGGGCAACACAGCAAGTCCTCCGATACCGGGGGGGGCAACACAGCAAATCCCTCCGATACCGGGGGGGCAACACAGCAAATCCCTCCGATACCGGGGGGGGCAACACAGCAAATCCCTCCGATACCGGGGGGGGGCAACACAGCAAATCCCTCCGATACCGAGGGCGGGGCAACACAGCAAATCCCTCCGATACCGAGGGGGGGGGCAACACAGCAAATCCCTCCGATACCGAGGGGGGGCAACACAGCAAATCCCTCCGATACCGAGGGGGGGCAACACAGCAAATCCCTTCGATACCGAGGGGGGCGACACAGCAAATCCCTCCGATACCGAGGGGGTCCCGTGGGGGGGCACGCAATACTGAGGGGGGGCAACACAGCAAATCCTTCCGATACCGAGGGGGGGCAACACAGCAAATCCTTCCGATACCAAGGGGGGGGCAACACAGCAAATCCTTCCGATACCGAGGGGGGGCAACACAGCAAATCCTCCGATACCGAGGGGGGGCAACACAGCAAATCCCTCCGATACCGAGGGGGGGCAACACAGCAAATCCCTCCGATACCGAGGGGGGGCAACACAGCAAATCCCTCCGATACCGAGGGGGGGCAACACAGCAAATCCTCCGATACCGGGGAGGGGGGCAACATAGCAAATCCCTCCGATACCGAGGGGGGGGGCGACACAGCAAATCCCTCCGATACCGAGGGGGGGGGCGACACAGCAAATCCCTCCGATACTGAGGGGGGGCGACACAGCAAATCCCTCTGATACCGAGGGGGGGCAACACAGCAAATCCCTCCGATACCGAGGGGGGGCAACACAGTAAATCCCTCCGATACCGAGGGGGGGCAACACAGCAAATCCCTCCGATACCGAGGGGGGGCAACACAGCAAATCCCTCCGATACCGAGGGGGGGGGGCAACACAGCAAATCCCTCCGACACCGAGGGGGGGGGGGCAACACAGCAAATCCCTCCGATACCGAGGGGGGGCAACACAGCAAATCCCTCCGATACCGAGGGGGGGCAACACAGCAAATCCCTCCGATACCGAGGGGGGGGGGGGGCGACACAGCAAATCCCTCCGATACCGAGGGGGGGGCGACACAGCAAATCCCTCCGATACCGAGGGGGGGGCAACACAGCAAATCCCTCCGATACCGAGGGGGGGGCGACACAGCAAATCCCTCCGATACCGAGGGGGGGCAACACAGCAAATCCCTCCGATACCGAGGGGGGGCAACACAGCAAATCCCTCCGATACCGAGGGGGGGCAACACAGCAAATCCCTCCGATACCGAGGGGGGGCAACACAGCAAATCCCTCCGATACCGAGGGGGGGGCAACACAGCAAATCCCTCCGATACCGGGGGGGGGGCAACACAGCAAATCCCTCCGATACCGAGGGGGGGCAACACAGCAAATCCCTCTGATACCGGGGGGGGGGGGGCAACACAGCAAATCCCTCCGATACCGAGGGGGGGCAACACAGCAAATCCTTCCGATACCGAGGGGGGGGGGCAACACAGCAAATCCTCCGATACCGAGGGGGGGGGCAACACAGCAAATCCCTCCGATACCGAGGGGGGGGGGGCAACACAGCAAATCCCTCCAATACCGAGGGGGGGCAACACAGCAAATCCCTCCGATACCGAGGGGGGGGGGGGGGCAACACAGCAAATCCCTCCGATACCGAGGGGGGGCAACACAGCAAATCCCTCCGATACCGAGGGGGGGCAACACAGCAAAGCCCTCCGATACCGAGGGGGGGGGGCGACACAGCAAATCCCTCCGATACCGAGGGGGGGCAACACAGCAAATCCCTCCGATACCGAGGGGGGGCAACACAGCAAATCCCTCCAATACCGAGGGGGGGGGGGGACGACACAGCAAATCCCTCCGATACCGAGGGGGGGGGGACAACACAGCAAATCCCTCCGATACCGAGGGGGGGCGACACAGCAAATCCCTCCGATACCGAGGGGGGCAACACAGCAAATCCCTCCGATACCGAGGGGGTCCCGTGGGGGGGGCACGCAATACTGAGGGGGGGGCAACACAGCAAATCCTCCAATACCGAGGGGGTCCCGGGGGGGCGGGGGACACGCAATACCGAGGGGGGCAACACAGCAAATCCTTCCAATACCGAGGGGGGCAACACAGCAAATCCCTCCGATACCGAGGGGGTCCCGTGGGGGGGGCACGCAATACTGAGGGGGGGGCAACACAGCAAATCCCTCCAATACCGAGGGGATCCCGGGGGGGGGACATGCAATACCGAGGGGGTCCCGGGGGGGTGGGAACGACACAGAACATCCCGCCGATGCAGAGGGGGTCCCGGGGACGACGACGACACAGCACATTCTTTCCCGAGGGGGACGACACAATACCGAGGATATTTTCCATTGGATCCCAAATCCCAATTATTTACCCAACTTTATCAGTTCCATGACCGGCCACACAGAGGACCAGTCTATAGGAGGCCCGCAGACCCCTGTATTGGAGGTCCAGTCTATAGGAGGCCCGCAGACCCCTGTATAGGAGGTCCGGTCTATAGGAGGCCCGCAGACCCCTGTATAGGAGGTCCGGTCTATAGGAGCCCCCGCAGACCCCTGTATAGGAGGTCCGGTCTATAGGAGCCCCACAGACCCCTGTATTGGAGGTCCGGTCTATAGGAGCCCCACAGACCCCTGTATTGGAGGTCCGGTCTATAGGAGCCCCGCAGACCCCTGTATTGGAGGTCCGGTCTATAGGAGGCCCGCAGACCCCTGTATTGGAGGTCCGGTCTATAGGAGGCCCGCAGACCCCTGTATTTGAGGTCCGGTCTTTAGGAGGCCCGCAGACCCCTGTATTGGAGGTCCGGTCTTTAGGAGGCCCGCAGATCCCTGTATAGGTCCGGTCTATAGGAGCCCCGCAGACCCCTGTATAGGAGGTCCGGTCTATAGGAGCCCCGCAGACCCCTGTATAGGAGGTCCGGTCTATAGGAGCCCCGCAGACCCCTGTATAGGAGGTCCGGTCTATAGGAGGCCCGCAGACCCCTGTATAGGAGGTCCGGTCTATAGGAGCCCAGCAGATCCCTGTATAGGAGGTCCGGTCTATAGGAGCCCCGCAGACCCCTGTATAGGAGGTCCGGTCTATAGGAGCCCCGCAGACCCCTGTATTGGAGGTCCGGTCTATAGGAGGCCCGCAGACCCCTGTATTGGAGGTCCGGTCTATAGGAGGCCCGCAGACCCCTGTATTGGAGGTCCGGTCTTTAGGAGGCCCGCAGACCCCTGTATTGGAGGTCCGGTCTATAGGAGGCCCGCAGACCCCTGTATAGGAGGTCCGGTCTATAGGAGGCCCGCAGACCCCTGTATTGGAGGTCCGGTCTATAGGAGGCCCGCAGATCCCTGTATAGGAGGTCTGGTCTATAGGAGCCCCGCAGACCCCTGTATAGGAGGTCCGGTCTATAGGAGGCCCGCAGACCCCTGTATAGGAGGTCCGGTCTATAGGAGGCCCTCACACCGTACACAGACTCACCTCGGTCTCGGATATGATCTGGTCGGCGTACTGCCACTTCAGCGGCTCCTCGGCAGAGCTGGGAAAACAAAGTAAATGGAAGTTGATGGAGAGGAGAAGGGAGGAGCTCCGGAGGTGCAGAGGCATTCTGGGTAATCTCAGGAGCCCAGAACATGAGATTAGAATGGACTTGTGTGCTCCGTCATCAATTACACAGAACTCCCCCAATTCATTTGGGGGAGAATTCTGAGGACCCCGTCCAACTCTCCAATGACTAATCATAGGTAGGTGGGGGTTGGGGTGGGGGTAGGTGTTCCTCTGGGGACACGCGCACTCTCCAATGACTAATCATAGGTAGGTGGGGGTTGGGGGTGGGTAGGTGTTCCTCGAGGGACACGCACACTCCATAGGTAGGTGTGATCTTGTAGATGGGTGATCTGGGGGTTGGGGTGGGGGGTAGGTGTTCCTCGAGGACACGCACACTCCATAGGTAGGTGGGATCTTGTAGATGGGTGATCTGGGGGTTGGGGTAGGGGTGGGAGTTGGGTTGGGGGTAGGTGTTCCTCGGGGGACACGCACACTCTCTAATGACTAATCATAGGTAGGTGGGGGTTGGAGAAGAGGGGTAGGTGTTCCACGCACACTCCATAGGTAGGTGGGATCTTGTAGATGGGTGATCTGGGGGTTGGGGTGGGGGGTAGGTGTTCCTCGAGGACACGCACACTCCATAGGTAGGTGGGATCTTGTAGATGGGTGATCTGGGGGTTGGGGTGGGGGGTAGGTGTTCCTCGAGGACACGCACACTCCATGGGTAGGTGGGATCTTGTAGATGGGTGATCTGGGGTTGGGGTAGGGGTGGGAGTTGGGTTGGGGGTAGGTGTTCCTCGGGGACACGCACACTCTCTAATGACTAATCATAGGTAGGTGGGGTTGGAGAAGAGGGGTAGGTGTTCCACGCACACTCCATAGGTAAGTGGGATCTTGTAGATGGGTGATCTGGGGGTTGGGGTGGGGGGTAGGTGTTCCTCGAGGACACGCACACTCCATAGGTAGGTGGGATCTTGTAGATGGGTGATCTGGGGGTTGGGGTAGGGGTGGGAGTTGGGTTGGGGGTAGGTGTTCCTCGGGGGACACGCACACTCTCTAATGACTAATCATAGGTAGGTGGGGGTTGGAGAAGAGGGGTAGGTGTTCCACGCACACTCCATAGGTAAGTGGGATCTTGTAGATGAGTGATCTGGGGTTTGGGGTGGGGGGTAGGTGTTCCTCGAGGACACGCACACTCCATGGGTAGGTGGGATCTTGTAGATGGGTGATCTGGAGGGGGGGGGGGGAGGGGAGGGGGACGTCACCTTTTCACTGGAATCATCCCGACATCTGCGGAGAGAAGACGGAGGTAAGTCACTGAGCGCCATGCCGAGTCCCTCCCCTCCCCCCACAACTTACGTCGGACTTTGATGGAGACGATCTTCTTGGTGCGGATGAGGTTGATGACCTCCTCATGGATGCAGGAACCCAGCGAATATCCGTTTATCCGAACAAGCTCGTCCCCGATCTGAAGGCGAAGGGTTAAATATCAATAAAGAGCCAATAGAAAGAATAGCCGATCGGAGAGCCGGGAACGATCGATGTCTGGCTGTGTATAGAGTCCTTCATTACACCAATCGCCTGGCTGCCCTGACTGGCTCCTGAATTCTACATTCATTTCTCTCTATATGGAGCCATGGAAGTGGGAATGATGGGAAGAATAACTCCCCCCTCCCCCACACAGGAAAACCCGACACCAAACTCAGCAAGAGACGAGTCCCGATCTGATAAAGGAGGAGAATCGGGAATCGGCGTCCTGATAAGATCTTCCTCCATTTGTGGTGATGGGAAGATGACGGCTTTCTATTCACAGATAATAAATCCCGCAGTCTGAGCGACACAAAGGAAATCTCCGGGTGACAAAGACCACGCCAATTATCCCCGGAGACCATTCTCCACCTCACCGCGTTATTACCGCCCCGCCTAACATGACCAAACCACGGGGAGGTCAGATTACAGCGTGAGAACTCTCCGGAAGAGTGACCTGTCCAGAAGAACCGTCCACTGGGAGCGCCATCCCCGTCCTCACACCGAGACCAACCCAGAACCCAACCCAGCACACGTTACTGCCAGACCCCATCCCCCAACCCAGAACCCAACCCGGCACACGCTATACCAACTGCCAGACCCCCATCCACCAACCCAGAAACCAACCCGGCACACGCTACTGCCAGACCCCCATCCACCAACCCAGAAACCAACCCGGCACACGCTATACCAACTGCCAGACCCCCATCCATCAACACAGAACCCAACCCGGCACACGCTATACCAACTGCCAGACCCCCATCCACCAACCCAGAAACCAACCCGGCACACGCTACTGACAGACCCTCATCCACCAACCCGGCACACGCTACTGCCAGACCCCCATCCACCAACACAGAACCCAACCCGGCACACGCTACTGACAGACCCCCATCCACCAACCCGGCACATGCTACTGCCAGACCCCCATCCACCAACCCGGCACACGCTACTGCCAGACCCCCATCCACCAACACAGAACCCAACCCGGCACACGCTATACCAACTGCCAGACCCCCATCCACCAACCCAGAAACCAACCCGGCACACGCTATACCAACTGCCAGACCCCCATCCACCAACCCAGAAACCAACCCGGCACACGCTATACCAACTGCCAGACCCCCATCCACCAACCCAGAAACCAACCCAGCACACGCTACTGCCAGACCCACATCCACCAACCCAGAAACCAACCCGGCACACGCTACTGACAGACCCTCATCCACCAACCCGGCACACGCTACTGCCAGACCCCCATCCACCAACACAGAACCCAACCCGGCACACGCTACTAACAGACCCCCATCCACCAACCCGGCACACGCTACTGCCAGACCCCCATCCACCAACCCGGCACACGCTACTGCCAGACCCCCATCCACCAACACAGAACCCAACCCGGCACACGCTATACCAACTGCCAGACCCCCATCCACCAACCCGGCACACGCTATACCAACTGCCAGACCCCCATCCACCAACCCAGAAACCAACCCGGCACACGCTACTGACAGACCCTCATCCACCAACCCGGCACACGCTACTGCCAGACCCCCATCCACCAACACAGAACCCAACCCGGCACACGCTACTGACAGACCCCCATCCACCAACCCGGCACACGCTACTGCCAGACCCCCATCCACCAACACAGAACCCAACCCGGCACACGCTACTGACAGACCCTCATCCACCAACCCGGCACACGCTACTGCCAGACCCCCATCCACCAACACAGAACCCAATCCGGCACACGCTATATCAACTGCCAGACCCCCATCCACCAACCCAGAAACCAACCCGGCACACGCTACTGACAGACCCTCATCCACCAACCCGGCACACGCTACTGCCAGACCCCCATCCACCAACACAGAACCCAACCCGGCACACGCTACTGACGGACCCCCATCCACCAACCCGGCACACGCTACTGCCAGACCCCCATCCACCAACACAGAACCCAACCCGGCACACGCTATACCAACTGCCAGACCCCCATCCACCAACACAGAACCCAACCCGGCACACGCTATACCAACTGCCAGACCCCCATCCACCAACCCAGAAACCAACCCGACACACGCTACTGACAGACCCTCATCCACCAACCCGGCACACGCTACTGCCAGACCCCCATCCACCAACACAGAACCCAACCCGGCACACGCTATACCAACTGCCAGACCCCCATCCACCAACACAGAACCCAACCCGGCACACGCTACTGACAGACCCTCATCCACCAACCCGGCACACGCTACTGCCAGACCCCCATCCACCAACACAGAACCCAACCCGTCACACGCTACTGACAGACCCCCACCCACCAACCCGGCACACGCTACTGCCAGACCCCCATCCACCAACCCGGCACACGCTACTGCCAGACCCCCATCCACCAACACAGAACCCAACCCGGCACACGCTATACCAACTGCCAGACCCCCATCCACCAACCCAGAAACCAACCCGGCACACGCTACTGCCAGACCCCCATCCACCAACCCAGAAACCAACCCGGCACACGCTACTGACAGACCCTCATCCACCAACCCGGCACACGCTACTGCCAGACCCCCATCCACCAACACAGAACCCAACCCGGCACACGCTACTGACGGACCCCCATCCACCAACCCGGCACACGCTACTGCCAGACCCCCATCCACCAACACAGAACCCAACCCGGCACACGCTATACCAACTGCCAGACCCCCATCCACCAACACAGAACCCAACCCGGCACACGCTATACCAACTGCCAGACCCCCATCCACCAACCCAGAAACCAACCCGGCACACGCTACTGACAGACCCTCATCCACCAACCCGGCACACGCTACTGCCAGACCCCCATCAACCAACACAGAACCCAACCCGGCACACGCTATACCAACTACCAGACCCCATCCACCAACCCGGCACACGCTACTGCCAGACCCCCATCCACCAACACAGAACCCAACCCGGCACACGCTACTGACAGACCCCCATCCACCAACCCCGCACACGTTACTGCCAGACCCCCATCAACCAACCCAGAACCCAACCCGGAACACGCTATACCAACTGCCAGACCCCCATCCACCAACCCAGAACCCAACCCGGCACACGCTACTGACAGACCCCCATCCACCAACCCAGAAACCAACCCGGCACACGCTATACCAACTGCCAGACCCCCATCCACCAACACAGAACCCAACCCGGCACACGCTACTGACGGACCCCCATCCACCAACCCGGCACACGCTACTGCCAGACCCCCATCCAACAACACAGAACCCAACCCGGCACACGCTATACCAACTGCCAGACCCCCATCCACCAACACAGAACCCAACCCGGCACACGCTATACCAACTGCCAGACCCCCATCCACCAACCCAGAAACCAACCCGGCACACGCTACTGACAGACCCTCATCCACCAACCCGGCACACGCTACTGCCAGACCCTCATCCAACCAACACAGAACCCAACCCGGCACACGCTATACCAACTGCCAGACCCCCATCCACCAACACAGAACCCAACCCGGCACACGCTATACCAACTGCCAGACCCCCATCCACCAACCCAGAAACCAACCCGGCACACGCTACTGACAGACCCTCATCCACCAACCCGGCACACGCTACTGCCAGACCCCCATCCACCAACACAGAACCCAACCCGGCACACGCTACTGCCAGACCCCCATCCACCAACCCGGCACACGCTACTGCCAGACCCCCATCCACCAACACAGAACCCAACCCGGCACACGCTACTGACGGACCCCCATCCACCAACCCGGCACACGCTACTGCCAGACCCCCATCCACCAACACAGAACCCAACCCGGCACACGCTATACCAACTGCCAGACCCCCATCCACCAACCCAGAAACCAACCCGGCACACGCTACTGACAGACCCTCATCCACCAACCCGGCACACGCTACTGCCAGACCCCCATCCACCAACACAGAACCCAACCCGGCACACGCTACTGACAGACCCCCATCCACCAACCCGGCACACGCTACTGCCAGACCCCCATCCACCAACACAGAACCCAACCCGGCACATGCTATACCAACTGCCAGACCCCCATCCACCAACACAGAACCCAACCCGGCACACGCTACTGGCAGACCCCCATCCACCAACCCAGAAACCAACCCGGCACACGCTACTGACAGACCCTCATCCACCAACCCGGCACACGCTAGTGCCAGACCCCCATCCACCAACACAGAACCCAATCCGGCACACGCTATACCAACTGCCAGACCCCCATCCACCAACCCAGAAACCAACCCAGGACACGCTACTGACAGACCCTCATCCACCAACCCGGCACACGCTACTGCCAGACCCCCATCCACCAACACAGAACCCAACCCGGCACACGCTACTGACGGACCCCCATCCACCAACCCGGCACACGCTACTGCCAGACCCCCATCCACCAACACAGAACTCAACCCGGCACACGCTATACCAACTGCCAGACCCCCATCCACCAACCCAGAAACCAACCCGGCACACGCTACTGACAGACCCTCATCCACCAACCTGGCACACGCTACTGCCAGACCCCCATCCACCAACACAGAACCCAACCCGGCACACGCTATACCAACTGCCAGACCCCCATCCACCAACACAGAACCCAACCCGGCACACGCTGCTGACAGACCCTCATCCACCAACCCGGCACACGCTACTGCCAGACCCCCATCCACCAACACAGAACCCAACCCGGCACACGCTACTGACAGACCCCCATCCACCAACCCGGCACACGCTACTGCCAGACCCCCATCCACCAACACAGAACCCAACCCGGCACACGCTACTGACAGACCCCCATCCACCAACCCGGCACACGCTACTGCCAGACCCCCATCCACCAACACAGAACCCAACCCGGCACATGCTATACCAACTGCCAGACCCCCATCCACCAACACAGAACCCAACCCGGCACACGCTACTGACAGACCCTCATCCACCAACCCGGCACACGCTACTGCCAGACCCCCATCCACCAACACAGAACCCAATCCGGCACACGCTATATCAACTGCCAGACCCCCATCCACCAACACAGAACCCAACCCGGCACACGCTACTGACGGACCCCCATCCACCAACCCGGCACACGCTACTGCCAGACCCCCATCCACCAACACAGAACCCAACCCGGCACACGCTATACCAACTGCCAGACCCCCATCCACCAACACAGAACCCAACCCGGCACACGCTATACCAACTGCCAGACCCCCATCCACCAACCCAGAAACCAACCCGGCACACGCTACTGACAGACCCTCATCCACCAACCCGGCACACGCTACTGCCAGACCCCCATCCACCAACACAGAACCCAACCCGGCACACGCTATACCAACTGCCAGACCCCCATCCACCAACACAGAACCCAACCCGGCACACGCTACTGACAGACCCTCATCCACCAACCCGGCACACGCTACTGCCAGACCCCCATCCACCAACACAGAACCCAACCCGGCACACGCTACTGACAGACCCCCATCCACCAACCCGGCACACGCTACTGCCAGACCCCCATCCACCAACCCGGCACACGCTACTGCCAGACCCCCATCCACCAACACAGAACCCAACCCGGCACACGCTATACCAACTGCCAGACCCCCATCCACCAACCCAGAAACCAACCCGGCACACGCTACTGACAGACCCTCATCCACCAACCCGGCACACGCTACTGCCAGACCCCCATCCACCAACACAGAACCCAACCCGGCACACGCTACTGACAGACCCCCATCCACCAACCCGGCACACACTACTGCCAGACCCCCATCCACCAACACAGAACCCAACCCGGCACATGCTATACCAACTGCCAGACCCCCATCCACCAACACAGAACCCAACCCGGCACACGCTACTGCCAGACCCCCATCCACCAACCCAGAAACCAACCCGGCACACGCTGACAGACCCTCATCCACCAACCCGGCACACGCTACTGCCAGACCCCCATCCACCAACACAGAACCCAACCCGGCACACGCTACTGACGGACCCCCATCCACCAACCCGGCACACGCTACTGCCAGACCCCCATCCACCAACACAGAACCCAGCCCGGCACACGCTATACCAACTGCCAGACCCCCATCCACCAACACAGAACCCAACCCGGCACACGCTATACCAACTGCCAGACCCCCATCCACCAACCCAGAAACCAACCCGGCACACGCTACTGACAGACCCTCATCCACCAACCCGGCACACGCTACTGCCAGACCCCCATCCACCAACACAGAACCCAACCCGGCACACGCTACTGCCAGACCCTCATCCACCAACACAGAACCTAACCCGGCACACGCTACTGACAGACCCTCATCCACCAACCCGGCACACGCTACTGCCAGACCCCCATCCACCAACACAGAACCCAACCCGGCACACGCTACTGACAGACCCCCATCCACCAACCCCGCACACGTTACTGCCAGACCCCCATCAACCAACACAGAACCCAACCCGGCACACGCTATACCAACTACCAGACCCCATCCACCAACCCGGAACACGCTACTGCCAGACCCCCATCCACCAACACAGAACCCAACCCGGCACACGCTATACCAACTGCCAGACCCTCATCCACCAACCCAGAACCCAACCCGGAAAACGCTACTGCCAGACCCCCATCCACCAACCCAGAACCCAACCCGGAACACGCTACTGCCAGACCCCCATCCACCAACACAGAAACCAACCCGGCACACGCTATACCAACTGCCAGACCCCCATCCACCAACACAGAACCCAACCCGGCACACGCTACTGACGGACCCCCATCCACCAACCTGGCACACGCTACTGCCAGACCCCCATCCAACAACACAGAACCCAACCCGGCACACGCTATACCAACTGCCAGACCCCCATCCACCAACACAGAACCCAACCCGGCACACGCTATACCAACTGCCAGACCCCCATCCACCAACCCAGAAACCAACCCGGCACACGCTATACCAACTGCCAGACCCCCATCCACCAACACAGAACCCAACCCGGCACACGCTATACCAACTGCCAGACCCCCATCCACCAACCCAGAAACCAACCCGGCACACGCTACTGACAGACCCTCATCCACCAACCCGGCACACGCTACTGCCAGACCCTCATCCAACCAACACAGAACCCAACCCGGCACACGCTATACCAACTGCCAGACCCCCATCCACCAACACAGAACCCAACCCGGCACATGCTATACCAACTGCCAGACCCCCATCCACCAACACAGAACCCAACCCGGTACACGCTATACCAACTGCCAGACCCCCATCCACCAACCCAGAAACCAACCCGGCACACGCTACTGACAGACCCTCATCCACCAACCCGGCACACGCTACTGCCAGACCCCCATCCACCAACACAGAACCCAACCCGGCACACGCTACTGCCAGACCCCCATCCACCAACCCGGCACACGCTACTGCCAGACCCCCATCCACCAACACAGAACCCAACCCGGCACACGCTACTGACAGACCCTCATCCACCAACCCGGCACACGCTACTGCCAGACCCCCATCCACCAACCCGGCACACGCTACTGCCAGACCCCCATCCACCAACACAGAACCCAACCCGGCACACGCTATACCAACTGCCAGACCCCCATCCACCAACCCATCCACCAACCCGGCACACGCTATACCAACTGCCAGACCCCCATCCACCAACCCAGAAACCAACCCGGCACACGCTACTGACAGACCCTCATCCACCAACCCGGCACACGCTACTGCCAGACCCCCATCCACCAACACAGAACCCAACCCGGCACACGCTACTGACAGACCCCCATCCACCAACCCGGCACACGCTACTGCCAGACCCCCATCCACCAACACAGAATCCAACCCGGTACACGCTACTGACAGACCCCCATCCACCAACACAGAACCCAACCCGGCACACGCTACTGACAGACCCCCATCCACCAACCCGGCACACGCTACTGCCAGACCCCCATCCACCAACACAGAACCCAACCCGGCACATGCTATACCAACTGCCAGACCCCCATCCACCAACACAGAACCCAACCCGGCACACGCTACTGACAGACCCTCATCCACCAACCCGGCACACGCTACTGCCAGACCCCCATCCACCAACACAGAACCCAATCCGGCACACGCTATACCAACTGCCAGACCCCCATCCACCAACCCAGAAACCAACCCGGCACACGCTACTGACAGACCCTCATCCACCAACCCGGCACACGCTACTGCCAGACCCCCATCCACCAACACAGAACCCAACCCGGCACACGCTACTGACGGACCCCCATCCACCAACCCGGCACACGCTACTGCCAGACCCCCATCCACCAACACAGAACCCAACCCGGCACACGCTATACCAACTGCCAGACCCCCATCCAACAACACAGAACCCAACCCGGCACACGCTATACCAACTGCCAGACCCCCATCCACCAACCCAGAAACCAACCCGGCACACGCTACTGACAGACCCTCATCCACCAACCCGGCACACGCTACTGCCAGACCCCCATCCACCAACACAGAACCCAATCCGGCACACGCTATACCAACTGCAAGACCCCCATCCACCAACCCAGAAACCAACCCGGCACACGCTACTGACAGACCCTCATCCACCAACCCGGCACACGCTACTGCCAGACCCCCATCCACCAACACAGAACCCAACCCGGCACACGCTACTGACGGACCCCCATCCACCAACCCGGCACACGCTACTGCCAGACCCCCATCCACCAACACAGAACCCAACCCGGCACACGCTATACCAACTGCCAGACCCCCATCCACCAACCCAGAAACCAACCCGGCACACGCTACTGACAGACCCTCATCCACCAACCCGGCACACGCTACTGCCAGACCCCCATCCACCAACACAGAACCCAACCCGGCACACGCTACTGACAGACCCCCATCCACCAACCCGGCACACGCTACTGCCAGACCCCCATCCACCAACACAGAACCCAACCCGGCACATGCTATACCAACTGCCAGACCCCCATCCACCAACACAGAACCCAACCCGGCACACGCTACTGCCAGACCCCCATCCACCAACCCAGAAACCAACCCGGCACACGCTACTGACAGACCCTCATCCACCAACCCGGCACACGCTACTGCCAGACCCCCATCCACCAACACAGAACCCAACCCGGCACACGCTGCTGACAGACCCTCATCCACCAACCCGGCACACGCTACTGCCAGAACCCCATCCACCAACACAGAACCCAACCCGGCACACGCTACTGACAGACCCCCATCCACCAACCCGGCACACGCTACTGCCAGACCCCCATCCACCAACACAGAACGCAACCCGGCACACGCTACTGACAGACCCCCAACCACCAACCCGGCACACGCTACTGCCAGACCCCCATCCACCAACACAGAACCCAACCCGGCACATGCTATACCAACTGCCAGACCCCCATCCACCAACACAGAACCCAACCCGGCACACGCTACTGACAGACCCTCATCCACCAACCCGGCACACGCTACTGCCAGACCCCCATCCACCAACACAGAACCCAATCCGGCACACGCTATATCAACTGCCAGACCCCCATCCACCAACCCAGAAACCAACCCGGCACACGCTACTGACAGACCCCCAACCACCAACCCGGCACACGCTACTGCCAGACCCCCATCCACCAACACAGAACCCAACCCGGCACATGCTATACCAACTGCCAGACCCCCATCCACCAACACAGAACCCAACCCGGCACACGCTACTGACAGACCCTCATCCACCAACCCGGCACACGCTACTGCCAGACCCCCATCCACCAACACAGAACCCAACCCGGCACACGCTACTGACGGACCCCCATCCACCAACCCGGCACACGCTACTGCCAGACCCCCATCCACCAACACAGAACCCAACCCGGCACACGCTATACCAACTGCCAGACCCCCATCCACCAACACAGAACCCAACCCGGCACACGCTATACCAACTGCCAGACCCCCATCCACCAACCCAGAAACCAACCCGGCACACGCTACTGACAGACCCTCATCCACCAACCCGGCACACGCTACTGCCAGACCCCCATCCACCAACACAGAACCCAACCCGGCACACGCTATACCAACTGCCAGACCCCCATCCACCAACACAGAACCCAACCCGGCACACGCTACTGACAGACCCTCATCCACCAACCCGGCACACGCTACTGCCAGACCCCCATCCACCAACACAGAACCCAACCCGGCACACGCTACTGACAGACCCCCATCCACCAACCCGGCACACGCTACTGCCAGACCCCCATCCACCAACCCGGCACACGCTACTGCCAGACCCCCATCCACCAACACAGAACCCAACCCGGCACACGCTATACCAACTGCCAGACCCCCATCCACCAACCCAGAAACCAACCCGGCACACGCTACTGACAGACCCTCATCCACCAACCCGGCACACGCTACTGCCAGACCCCCATCCACCAACACAGAACCCAACCCGGCACACGCTACTGACAGACCCCCATCCACCAACCCGGCACACACTACTGCCAGACCCCCATCCACCAACACAGAACCCAACCCGGCACATGCTATACCAACTGCCAGACCCCCATCCACCAACACAGAACCCAACCCGGCACACGCTATACCAACTGCCAGACCCCCATCCACCAACCCAGAAACCAACCCGGCACACGCTACTGACAGACCCTCATCCACCAACCCAGAAACCAACCCGGCACACGCTACTGCCAGACCCCCATCCACCAACACAGAACCCAACCCGGCACACGTTATACCAACTGCCAGACCCCCATCCACCAACACAGAACCTAACCCGGCACACGCTACTGACAGACCCTCATCCACCAACCCGGCACACGCTACTGCCAGACCCCCATCCACCAACACAGAACCCAACCCGGCACACGCTACTGACAGACCCCCATCCACCAACCCCGCACACGTTACTGCCAGACCCCCATCAACCAACACAGAACCCAACCCGGCACACGCTATACCAACTACCAGACCCCATCCACCAACCCGGAACACGCTACTGCCAGACCCCCATCCACCAACACAGAACCCAACCCGGCACACGCTATACCAACTGCCAGACCCCCATCCACCAACCCAGAACCCAACCCGGCACACGCTACTGACAGACCCCCATCCACCAACCCAGAAACCAACCCGGCACACGCTATACCAACTGCCAGACCCCCATCCACCAACACAGAACCCAACCCGGCACACGCTACTGACGGACCCCCATCCACCAACCCGGCACACGCTACTGCCAGACCCCCATCCAACAACACAGAACCCAACCCGGCACACGCTATACCAACTGCCAGACCCCCATCCACCAACACAGAACCCAACCCGGCACACGCTATACCAACTGCCAGACCCCCATCCACCAACCCAGAAACCAACCCGGCACACGCTATACCAACTGCCAGACCCCCATCCACCAACACAGAACCCAACCCGGCACACGCTATACCAACTGCCAGACCCCCATCCACCAACCCAGAAACCAACCCGCCACACGCTACTGACAGACCCTCATCCACCAACCCGGCACACGCTACTGCCAGACCCTCATCCAACCAACACAGAACCCAACCCGGCACACGCTATACCAACTGCCAGACCCCCATCCACCAACACAGAACCCAACCCGGCACATGCTATACCAACTGCCAGACCCCCATCCACCAACACAGAACCCAACCCGGCACACGCTATACCAACTGCCAGACCCCCATCCACCAACCCAGAAACCAACCCGGCACACGCTATACCAACTGCCAGACCCCCATCCACCAACCCAGAAACCAACCCGGCACACGCTACTGACAGACCCTCATCCACCAACCCGGCACACGCTACTGCCAGACCCCCATCCACCAACACAGAACCCAACCCGGCACACGCTACTGCCAGACCCCCATCCACCAACCCAGAAACCAACCCGGCACACGCTACTGACAGACCCTCATCCACCAACCCGGCACACGCTACTGCCAGACCCCCATCCACCAACACAGAACCCAATCCAGCACACGCTATACCAACTGCCAGACCCCCATCCACCAACCCAGAAACCAACCCGGCACACGCTACTGACAGACCCTCATCCACCAACCCGGCACACGCTACTGCCAGACCCCCATCCACCAACACAGAACCCAACCCGGCACACGCTACTGCCAGACCCCCATCCACCAACCCGGCACACGCTACTGCCAGACCCCCATCCACCAACACAGAACCCAACCCGGCACACGCTACTGACAGACCCTCATCCACCAACCCGGCACACGCTACTGCCAGACCCCCATCCACCAACCCGGCACACGCTACTGCCAGACCCCCATCCACCAACACAGAACCCAACCCGGCACACGCTATACCAACTGCCAGACCCCCATCCACCAACCCATCCACCAACCCGGCACACGCTATACCAACTGCCAGACCCCCATCCACCAACCCAGAAACCAACCCGGCACACGCTACTGACAGACCCCCATCCACCAACCCGGCACACGCTACTGCCAGACCCCCATCCACCAACACAGAACCCAACCCGGCACACGCTACTGACAGACCCCCATCCACCAACCCGGCACACGCTACTGCCAGACCCCCATCCACCAACACAGAACCCAACCCGGTACACGCTACTGACAGACCCCCATCCACCAACACAGAACCCAACCCGGCACACGCTACTGACAGACCCCCATCCACCAACCCGGCACACGTTACTGCCAGTCCCCCATCAACCAACACAGAACCCAACCCGGCACACGCTATACCAACTACCAGACCCCATCCACCAACCCGGAACACGCTACTGACAGACCCCCATCCACCTACCCAGAAACCAACCCGGCACACGCTATACCAACTGCCAGACCCCCATCCACCAACACAGAACCCAACCCGGCACACGCTACTGACGGACCCCCATCCACCAACCCGGCACACGCTACTGCCAGACCCCCATCCAACAACACAGAACCCAACCCGGCACACGCTATACCAACTGCCAGACCCCCATCCACCAACACAGAACCCAACCCGGCACACGCTATACCAACTGCCAGACCCCCATCCACCAAC
The DNA here is from genome assembly GCA_029206835.1 of Rana muscosa. Classification (NCBI taxonomy): domain Eukaryota; kingdom Metazoa; phylum Chordata; class Amphibia; order Anura; family Ranidae; genus Rana; species Rana muscosa. The sequence continues at coordinate 216,242,388 of CM055119.1, forward strand.
CCAGAAACCAACCCGGCACACGCTATACCAACTGCCAGACCCCCATCCACCAACCCAGAAACCAACTCGGCACACGCTACTGACAGACCCTCATCCACCAACCCGGCACACGCTACTGCCAGACCCCCATCCACCAACACAGAACCCAACCCGGCACACGCTATACCAACTGCCAGACCCCCATCCACCAACACAGAACCCAACCCGGCACATGCTATACCAACTGCCAGACCCCCATCCACCAACCCAGAAACCAACCCGGCACACGCTACTGACAGACCCTCATCCACCAACCCGGCACACGCTACTGCCAGACCCCCATCCACCAACACAGAACCCAACCCGGCACACGCTATACCAACTGCCAGACCCCCATCCACCAACCCAGAAACCAACCCGGCACACGCTACTGCCAGACCCCCATCCACCAACACAGAAACCAACCCGACACACGCTACTGCCAGACCCCCATCCACCAACACAGAACCCAACCCGGCACACGCTACTGACAGACCCCCATCCACCAACCCGGCACACGCTACTGCCAGACCCCCATCCACCAACACAGAACCCAACCCGGCACATGCTATACCAACTGCCAGACCCCCATCCACCAACACAGAACCCAACCCGGCACACGCTACTGCCAGACCCCCATCCACCAACCCAGAAACCAACCCGGCACACGCTATACCAACTGCCAGACCCCCATCCACCAACACAGAACCCAACCCGGCACATGCTATACCAACTGCCAGACCCCCATCCACCAACCTAGAAACCAACCCGGCACACGCTACTGACAGACCCTCATCCACCAACCCGGCACACGCTACTGACAGACCCTCATCCACCAACCCGGCACACGCTACTGCCAGACCCCCATCCACCAACACAGAACCCAACCCGGCACACGCTACTAACAGACCCCCATCCACCAACCCGGCACACGCTACTGCCAGACCCCCATCCACCAACACAGAACCCAACCCGGTACACGCTACTGACAGACCCCCATCCACCAACCCGGCACACGTTACTGCCAGACCCCCATCCACCAACACAGAACCCAACCCGGCACACGCTACTGACAGACCCCCATCCACCAACCCGGCACACGCTACTGCCAGACCCCCATCCACCAACACAGAACCCAACCCGGCACACGCTATACCAACTGCCAGACCCCCATCCACCAACCCAGAAACCAACCCGGCACACGCTACTGACAGACCCTCATCCACCAACCCGGCACACGTTACTGCCAGACCCCCATCCACCAACACAGAACCCAACCCGGCACACGCTACTGACAGACCCCCATCCACCAACCCGGCACACGCTACTGCCAGACCCCCATCCACCAACACAGAACCCAACCCGGCACACGCTATACCAACTGCCAGACCCCCATCCACCAACCCAGAAACCAACCCGGCACACGCTACTGACAGACCCTCATCCACCAACCCGGCACACGCTACTGCCAGACCCCCATCCACCAACACAGAACCCAACCCGGCACACGCTACTGACAGACCCCCATCCACCAACCCGGCACACGCTACTGCCAGACCCCCATCCACCAACACAGAACCCAACCCGGCACACGCTACTGACAGACCCTCATCTACCAACCCGGCACACGCTACTGCCAGACCCCCATCCACCAACACAGAACCCAACCCGGCACACGCTACTGACAGACCCCCATCCACCAACCCGGCACACGTTACTGCCAGACCCCCATCAACCAACACAGAACCCAACCCGGCACACGCTATATCAACTGCCAGACCCCCATCCACCAACCCGGCACACGTTACTGCCAGACCCCCATCCACCAACACAGAACCCAACCCGGCACACGCTACTGACAGACCCCCATCCACCAACCCAGAACCCAACCCGGCACACGCTACTGCCAGACCCCCATCCACCAACACAGAACCCAACTCGGCACACACTACTGACAGACCCTCATCCACCAACCCGGCACACGCTACTGCCAGACCCCCATCCACCAACACAGAACCCAACCCGGCACACGCTACTGACAGACCCCCATCCACCAACCCGGCACACGCTACTGCCAGACCCCTATCCACCAACACAGAACCCAACCCGGCACACGCTACTGACAGACCCCCATCCACCAACCCAGAACCCAACCCGGCACACACTACTGACAGACCCCCATCCACCAACCCGGCACACCATTCTCCACCTCACCGCGTTATTACCGCCCCGCCTAACATGGCCAAACCGCGGGGAGGTCAGATTACAGCGTGAGAACTCTCCGGAAGAGTGACCTGTCCAGAAGAACCGTCCACTGGGAGCGCCATCCCCGTCCTCACACCGAGACCAACCCAGAACCCAACCCAGCACACGCTACTGCCAGACCCCCATCCACCAACCCAGAAACCAACCCGGCACACGCTATACCAACTGCCAGACCCCCATCCACCAACCCAGAACCCAACCCAGCACACGTTACTGCCAGACCCCATCCCCCAACCCAGAACCCAACCCGGCACGCGCTATACCAACTGCCAGACCCCCATCCACCAACCCGGCACACGTTACTGCTAGACCCCCATCCACCAACCCGGCACACGTTACTGCCAGACCCCCATCCCCCAACCCAGAACCCAACCCGGCACGCGCTATACCAACTGCCAGACCCCCATCCACCAACCCGGCACACGTTACTGCTAGACCCCCATCCACCAACCCAGCACACGTTACTGCCAGACCCCCATCCACCAACACAGAACCCAACCCGGCACACGTTCTACCAACTGCCAGACCCCATCCACCAACCCGGCACACGCTACTGCCAGACCCCTATCCACCAACCCGGCACACGCTATACCAACTACCAGACCCCCATCCACCAACCCGGAACACGCTACTGCCAGACCCCATCCACCAAACACAGAACCCAACCCGAAACACGCTACTGCCAGACCCCCATCAACCAACACAGAACCCAACCCGGCACACGCTACTGACAGACCCCCATCCACCAACCCAGAACACGTTACTGCCAGACCCCATCCACCAACACACGCTACTGCCAGACCCCATCCACCAACACAGAACCCAACCCGGCACACGCTATACCAACTACCAGACCCCATCCACCAACCCAGAACCCAACCCGGCACACGCTATACCAACTGCCAGACCCCATCCACCAACCCAGAACCCAAACCGGCACACGTTACTGCCAGACCCCATCCACCAACCCAGAACCCAAACCGGCACACGTTACTGCCAGACCCCATCCACCAACCCGGCACACGCTACTGCCAGACCCCCATCCACCAACCCGGCACACGCTACTGCCAGACCCCCATCCACCAAACACAGAACCCAACCCAGAACACGCTACTGCCAGACCCCCATCAACCAACACAGAACCCAACCCGGCACACGCTACTGCCAGACCCCCATCCACCAACACAGAACCCAACCCGGCACACACTATACCAACTACCAGACCCCATCCACCAACCCGGCACATGTTACTGCCAGACCCCATCCACCAACACAGAACCCAACCCGGCACACGCTACTGCCAGACCCCCATCCACCAACACAGAACCCAACCCGGCACACACTATACCAACTACCAGACCCCATCCACCAACCCGGCACATGTTACTGCCAGACCCCATCCACCAACCCGGCACACGTTACTGCCAGACCCCCATCCACCAACACAGAACCAAACCCGGCACACGCTATACCAACTTCCAGACCCCATCCACCAACCCGGCACACGTTACTGCCAGACCCCATCCACCAACCCAGAACCCAACCTGGCACACGTTCTACCAACTGCCAGACCCCCATCCACCAACCCGGCACACGTTACTGCTAGACCCCCATCCACCAACCCGGCACACGTTACTGCCAGACCCCCATCCACCAACACAGAACCCAACCCGGCACACGTTCTACCAACTGCCAGACCCCATCCACCAACCCGGCACACGCTACTGCCAGACCCCTATCCACCAACCCGGCACACGCTATACCAACTACCAGACCCCCATCCACCAACCCGGAACACGCTACTGCCAGACCCCATCCACCAAACACAGAACCCAACCCGAAACACGCTACTGCCAGACCCCCATCAACCAACACAGAACCCAACCCGGCACACGCTATACCAACTGCCAGACCCCCATCCATCAACCCGGCACACGCTATACCAACTGCCAGACCCCCACCCATCAACCCGGCACACGCTACTGCAAGACCCCCATCAACCAACACAGAACCCAACCCGGCACACGCTACTGACAGACCCCCATCCACCAACCCAGAACACGTTACTGCCAGACCCCATCCACCAACACACGCTACTGCCAGACCCCATCCACCAACACAGAACCCAACCCGGCACACGCTATACCAACTACCAGACCCCATCCACCAACCCAGAACCCAACCCGGCACACGCTATACCAACTGCCAGACCCCATCCACCAACCCAGCACACGTTACTGCCAGACCCCATCCACCAACACACGCTACTGCCAGACCCCCATCAACCAACACAGAACCCAACCAGGCACACGCTATACCAACTACCAGACCCCATCCACCAACCCAGAACCCAAACCGGCACACGTTACTGCCAGACCCCATCCACCAACCCAGAACCCAAACCGGCACACGTTACTGCCAGACCCCATCCACCAACCCAGAACCCAAACCGGCACACGTTACTGCCAGACCCCATCCACCAACCCAGAACCCAAACCGGCACACGTTACTGCCAGACCCCATCCACCAACCCGGCACACGCTACTGCCAGACCCCATCCACCAACCCGGCACACGTTACTGCCAGACCCCCATCCACCAACACAGAACCAAACCCGGCACACGCTATACCAACTTCCAGACCCCATCCACCAACCCGGCACACGTTACTGCCAGACCCCATCCACCAACCCAGAACCCAACCTGGCACATGTTCTACCAACTGCCAGACCCCCATCCACCAACCCGGCACACGTTACTGCCAGACCCCCATCCACCAAACACAGAACCCAACCCGGCACACGCTACTGCCAGACCCCCATCAACCAACACAGAACCCAACCCGGCACACGTTACTGCCAGACTCCCATCCACCAACCCAGAACCCAACCCGGCACACGCTATACCAACTACCAGACCTCATCCACCAACCCAGAACCCAACTTGGCACACGCTATACCAACTACCAGACCCCATTCACCAACCCGGCACACGCTACTGCCAGACCCCATCCACCACCCCGGCACATGTTACTGCCAGACCCCCATCCACCAACACAGAACCCAACCCGGCACACGCTACTGCCAACTACCAGACCCCATCCACCAACACAAGGGAAAACCACCAGACCCAAACCAGGGGAGACCCACCAAACATCAGAGGAGACCCACCAGACCCAACCCACCCACATCCTACAGGGGAGACCCACCAGATCAAAGCCAGCCCCCCCTGTTCCACACCATGCTCACTTCAACTCCCTCCTCCAATTAATGCTCCCCTCACACCATGCCTGCTCTGTGGCCCCCCAACCTCCTCCATTCACAGCTGCCCCTCACCACCTCTGCCCACCCCTCCCCCACCTCGCTCTTGTGTTTCCGGGAATGATTAGGGACCCCTGGATGAGGGGATAATGGATGGGAGAAGTGAAATGTGTGTCATGTGACCTCACCTGCAGCCCCGCACTGTCCGCCTGTCCTTCCTTCATGATATGAGAGATAAATAATCCACATCTGAACTCCAGACCCCCCCGAACACTGAAACCGAGTCCATCGGGGTGAGAGCGATCCAACTTCACCTCCCTCAGCTTCCTGTGAACACAAACCGCAACAAAGATGTGAAGACGCCACATCCCCCGCCATCCGAGGGGGACAACAACCCCCCTCATCATCCCCCGCCACCTAAAGGGACAACAACCCCCCTCATCATCCCCCGCCACCTGAAGGGACAACAACCCCCACCATCTGTAGGGACAACAACCCCCATCACCCCCCTCCATCTGAAGGGACAACCCCCCTCATCATCCCCCCGCCATCTGAAGGGACAACCCCCCTCATCATCCCCCCGCCATCCGAAGGGACAACCCCCCTCATCATCCCCCGCCACCTGAAGGGACAACAACCCCCATCATCCCCCGCCATCTGAAGGGACAACAACCCCCATCATCTGAAGGGACAACAACCCCCATCATCCCCCACCATCTGAAGGGACAACAACCCCCATCATCCCCCACCACCTGAAGGGACAACAACCCCCATCACCCCCTCCATCCGAAGGGACAACCCCCCCTCATCATCCCCCGCCATGAGAAAGGGACAACAACCCCCCTCATCATCCCCCCGCCATCTGAAGGGACAACCCCCCTCATCATCCCCCCGCCATCTGTAGGGACAACAACCCCCATCACCCCCCTCCATCTGAAGGGACAACAACCCCCATCACCCCCGCCATCCGAGGGGACAACAACCCCCATCACCCCCCGCCATCTGAAGGGACAACCCCCCTCATCACCCCCCGCCATCTGAAGGGACAACCCCCCTCATCATCCCCCGCCACCTGAAGGGACAACAACCCCCATCATCATCCCCCGCCACCTGAAGGGACAACAACCCCCATCACCCCCCTCATCATCCCCCCGCCATCTGAAGGGACAACAACCCCCATCACCCCCCTCCATCTGAAGGGACAACCCCCCTCATCATCCCCCCGCCATCTGAAGGGACAACCCCCCTCATCATCCCCCCGCCATCTGTAGGGACAACAACCCCCATCACCCCCCTCCATCTGAAGGGACAACAACCCCCATCACCCCCGCCATCCGAGGGGACAACAACCCCCATCACCCCCCGCCATCTGAAGGGACAACCCCCCTCATCACCCCCCGCCATCTGAAGGGACAACCCCCCTCATCATCCCCCGCCACCTGAAGGGACAACAACCCCCATCATCATCCCCCGCCACCTGAAGGGACAACAACCCCCATCACCCCCCTCATCATCCCCCCGCCATCTGAAGGGACAACAACCCCCATCACCCCCCTCCATCTGAAGGGACAACCCCCCTCATCATCCCCCCGCCATCTGAAGGGACAACCCCCCTCATCATCCCCCCGCCATATGAAGGGACAACAACCCCCATCACCTCCCGCCACCTGAAGGGACAACAACCCTCATCATCCCCCGCCATCTGAAGGGACAACAACCCCCATCACCCCCCGCCATCTGAAGGGACAACCCCCCTCATCACCCCCCGCCATCTGAAGGGACAACCCCCCTCATCATCCCCCGCCACCTGAAGGGACAACAACCCCCATCATCATCCCCCGCCACCTGAAGGGACAACAACCCCCATCACCCCCCTCATCATCCCCCCGCCATCTGAAGGGACAACAACCCCCATCACCCCCCTCCATCTGAAGGGACAACCCCCCTCATCATCCCCCCGCCATCTGAAGGGACAACCCCCCTCATCATCCCCCCGCCATATGAAGGGACAACAACCCCCATCACCTCCCGCCACCTGAAGGGACAACAACCCTCATCATCCCCCGCCATCTGAAGGGACAACAACCCTCATCATCCCCCGCCATCTGAAGGGACAACAACCCCCCCCTCATCTGAAGGGACAACCCCCCTCATCATCCCCCGCCATCTGAAGGGACAACCCCCCTCATCATCCCCCGCCATCTGAAGGGACAACCCCCCTCATCATCCCCCGCCATCTGAAGGGACAACCCCCCTCATCATCCCCCGCCACCTGAAGGGACAACAACCCCCATCATCATCCCCCGCCATCTGAAGGGACAACAACCCCCATCACCCCCCTCCATCTGAAGGGACAACCCCCCTCATCATCCCCCCGCCATCTGAAGGGACAACCCCCCTCATCATCCCCCCGCCATCTGAAGGGACAACAACCCCCATCACCTCCCGCCACCTGAAGGGACAACAACCCTCATCATCCCCCGCCATCTGAAGGGACAAACCCCCCCCCCTCATCTGAAGGGACAACCCCTCTCCCTCATCCCCCGCCATCTGAAGGGACAACCCCCCTAATCCCCCACCACCTGAAGGGACAACCCCCCTCATCATCCCCCGCCATCTGAAGGGACAACCCCCCCTCATCATCCCCCGCCATCTGAAGGGACAACCCCCCCTCATCATCCCCCGCCATCTGAAGGGACAACAACCCTCATCATCCCCCGCCATCTGAAGGGACAACCCCCCTAATCCCCCACCACCTGAAGGGACAACCCCCCTCATCATCCCCCGCCATCTGAAGGGACAACCCCCCCTCATCATCCCCCGCCATGAGAAAGGGACAACAACCCCCCTCATCCCCCACCACCTGAAGGGACAACCCCCCCTCATCATCCCCCGCCATGAGAAAGGGACAACAACCCCCCTCATCCCCCACCACCTGAAGGGACAACAACCCCCCTCATTACCGGAAGGAACCCACAGTTGCCAATGTGATCAGGACAATAGCACCTGGTTGGGTGGTTTGGGGTTCTGCATTGGCGGAAGTCTCCGGAATACCTGGACCGTTTTGGCGTCAGCTGATCGTATTCCACCTGATGCTTTAGCGGGATGAGCGGGCGGATCGCATCGAAGAGCAGCAACCGTGACGGTTCATTGATGACCAGCTTCAGATCGCCCACAAACACCGGCAGATTCATAGACCTGGAGGGTGGAAGAAACCAGATCACATGACCTACTGTGACCAGAACCCCACCGCCAGACCACACCCCCCCACCGCCAGTCCACTTCCCCCCCACCCACCACCAGACCACCCGCCCCCACGGCCAGACCACCCCCCACCCACTGCCAGACCACCACCCGCACTGCCAGACCACCACCCCCACTGCCAGTCCACTTCCCCCCCCCCCCCCACCGCCAGTCCACTCCCCCCCCACCGCCAGTCCACTTCCCCCACCGCCAGTCCACTCCCCCCCCACCGCCAGTCCACTTCCCCCCCACCCACCGCCAGTCCACCACCAGACCACCCGCCCCCCCCCCTACCCACCGCCAGACCACCCCCCCACCTCCAGACCAACATCACCCTGAACCCCTCACCCACCATAACGAGAACACGATCTGGTGAGGAAGATCTGTGTATAGTGTGACAGCAGGAAGGTAAAGTCACCTGGTTGCATCCAGGGGGGTAGATATATTTCGCCCAGATTCAGGCTTTACGCCGACTTATACAACTAGGTGGAGAGTTGTATAAGCCCAGCTAAGGCTAGTGGGCTCATGGATGACTCATATGTCTAGGGAGAGTGTGGGGCGTCGTGCAGACAGGGAGTTGATGAGACCAGCTGAAGCTTGTCAGCTCATTTAGGCCTCTATAAGAACTCCCAGCTTCATTAGATGTTAGCTCATGCCTGGAAGCAGACCTGTGTGGACTGTCTAGGGAGAGTGAACCCCTGTGCGGTGAGAGAAAGCCTGTGTGGCTATATTTTGCTTGGACATTTAAAACCAGGGACTAGGACAGCACTAGGCTGATCCCAGTTGTTAGTTAGGAAACCTGTATGTTTAGTCAGAGGTCAAGTTGACCAGGATTTATTTTGTTTGTTTCTTTTGCTTTGCTGTGTTTTTGTCACTGTAAATAGAAAATAAACGGCACCTTTTTGATTTTGAAAACCACAACCTCCGTCTGCTGGGCCTGTTTTTGTGTGGGGAGCCCATCCCGGGGGTCACACACACCCGCTGCCGAGCTAACCCCCTCACAGTTGGTGGAGAACCAGTGGCAGTTTTTTTTTAAGCCAGCATGGAGGAGATACTGAAACAGCTGGCTCTAGCAAATGCCAATCAACAGCAGACAAATGCAGGTTTGCAAAAGAGCCTTGCAGCTCAACAACAGAACTTCGCAGCCCAGCAGCAAGCTCATCAACAGAGCCTTGCAGCCCAGCAGCAAGCTCACCAACAGAGTCTGGAAGCTCAGCAACAAGCCCAGCAGCAATCTGAGGCCCGCTTCATAGACCTGTTACAGAAGCAAGAGCAGAGACTACAACAAATGGAAGCAGTAATGCAGCAACGTCCGCAGACCAGTGAGGAAAGCCGTCCCACTAATACCGCGTCCTTTGGGGTGAGTCGTTTATTGACAAAAATGACTGGAGAGGATGATCCAGAGGTATTTTTGACCACATTTGAAAGGACTGCTGAAAGAGAAAAGTGGCCTGAGGAGCAGTGGGCTGGACTGGTGGCTCCTCTGTTAACGGGTGAATCGCAGAAAGCTTACTATGACCTAGAGCCTGACCAAGCAAAAGACTATGTGATGCTAAAAGCTGAAATATTGGCAAGGCTGGGTGTCACCCTGGCTGTCCGGGCTCAGCGTGTGCATAACTGGACTTTCCAGCTTGGAAAACCCCCCAGGTCTCAAATGTATGATCTCATTCACCTGAGCAGAAAGTGGCTACAGCCAGAGACTTTGTCCGCACCAAAGATTGTGGAACGTGTTGTAATGGATCGGTTTTTGAGAGCTCTTCCTACTGCCATCCAAAAGTGGGTAAGCCATGGAGACCCAGAGACGGCCGATGGTCTTGTGGATCGTGTGGAGAAATACTTGGCTACAGAGAACCTGACGGCCTCTTCCAGAGACACTCGGACTTTCCACCCTAAGACCAGACCATCCCCGGGGGCGGATAAGATGATTCCAAGGGGTAAGGGTGGAGAGAGTGAGAGGGTGGGAGCTCTACCCCAAGTTTGGCGAGAACAGCCTGGGAAATCAGCGGCTCAAGAGGCGGCAAGAAGGATCATTTGCTACCGCTGCCGGCAAGCGGGACATATTGCAGCCAATTGCCCGGTTGTGGAGGAACCCATGCAGTGTGACTTTCTGACGGACAGACGTCAGTCGCTGTGTGCGACAGTCGCATGCACTGCCATTCGGGGAACTGAGAAACATTTATGCAAAATGTGTATTAATGGTAGAAATGTTGTGGTATTGCTGGATTCAGGTAGCCTTGTGACCCTGATAAAGGCTGAATTAGTTAAAACAGAGGTCTCTGGGAATAGCAAGGTAGCTGTTATTTGTGTGCATGGGGACACCCGAGAGTATCCAGTGACTACAGTGTGTTTCGAGACCCCCAAAGGTACCCTTTCTCATCCAGTGGGCTTAGTGTCTCAGTTACCGCATGACGCCATTGTGGGAAGGGATTTTCCGAAGTTCTGGGAACTGTGGGATGATCCTGAGCCCCCCACTGGTGCCCCTATGTACCAGGAATGTGATAGCCAGAACTCCCCTGAGAGTGGTGAGGACTCTCCGGAATTTCCCTTATCAGTATTGGCAGGGGAGACTCAAGAAACTGGAGAGGAGCCCACCTCCTCAGACGAAAACCTACCGTCTGTGGAGTTTTCTGATCTTGAGGTTCACAGGGAAAACTTTGCCACAGAACAGTTGAAAGACCCCGCCCTAATAAAGGCACGGGAAAACGTAGTGAAAATAGATGGCGAGTTAGTGAACCCAGATAATACCTGCACTTACCCATACTTCAGCGTAGAGAAGGACCTACTGTATCGGGTGGCAAAAAGGGCAGAAGAAACCGTTGAGCAGCTTGTGGTGCCCAAACCTTACAGGAAGTTGGTGTTGGAGTTGGCCCATGGGCACATTCTTGGAGGTCATCTGGGGACAGAGAAAACCCGAGAGAGGGTATTACAGAGATTCTATTGGCCTGGGGTGATGAAGGACATAGAAAATTATTGTTCCTCCTGCCCTGTGTGTCAGAGGTCGGCCCCGATGCCACACTTCCGTAGCCCGCTGGTCCCTCTACCCATCATTGAGGTCCCGTTTGAGAGAATCGCAATGGATTTGGTAGGTCCTATAATCAAGTCCGCTAGGGGGCACCAGTACATATTGGTTATAATGGACTATGCCACCCGTTATCCAGAAGCGATCCCTCTCAGAAATACCTCGGCCAAAACCATAGCCAAAGAGCTATCTCTTGTTTTTAGCCGGGTGGGTATTTGTAAAGAACTGCTTACGGACCAAGGTACACCCTTTATGTCCCGGGTTATGAAGGAGCTGTGTAAATTGTTCAAAGTGACGCAATTACGTACATCTGTGTATCACCCCCAAACCGATGGGCTGGTTGAAAGATTCAACAAAACCCTAAAACAAATGTTGAAGAAAGTGGTGGATAGAGATGGAAAGGATTGGGACTGTCTACTTCCTTATTTGATGTTTGCTATTAGGGAGGTGCCCCAATCCTCTACGGGATTCTCCCCCTTTGAGTTACTGTATGGGAGACACCCAAGAGGGCTGTTGGATATTGCCAAGGAAACTTGGGAAAGTGAGAGTTCTCCCCACAGGAGTGTGATTGAGCATGTCGCCCTGATGCAAGATCGAATTGCACAGGTAATGCCCATCGTGAAGGAACATTTGGCCCAAGCGCAGTTGGCACAGCAGAGAGTGTACAACCGTGGAGCCAAGACCCGTACCTTTTCCCCGGGGGATAGGATATTGGTACTTGTCCCTACGGTTGAAAGTAAATTCCTTGCCAAATGGCAAGGCCCCTACGAGATAATGGAAAAAGTGAGCGAAGTGAATTACAAGGTCAGACAACCAGGAAGGCGAAAGCCCGAACAGATCTATCACGTTAATCTGTTGAAAGCCTGGAGGGATAGAGAGTCCCTAGTCGCAGACACTTGGTCACCAGCTCAAACTGGTTGCGTGATTCCTGAGGTTGGAATCGCAGCCACCTTGTCACAACCCCAACAACAGGAGGTTAAGGAGTTTGTGCTTCGCAACAAGGAGGTATTCTCTGAGCTGCCGGGACAAACATCTGGGGTAGAGCATGACATTATTACCCCGCCCGGTGAAAGGGTGAAGTTAAAACCCTATCGGATCCCAGAGGCCCGACGGGAGGCAATACGGGAGGAAGTACAGAAAATGCTGAACTTAGGGGTGATAGAGGAGTCCCAAAGTGATTGGTCTAGTCCCATTGTGTTGGTGCCTAAACCGGATGGGAGCTGGCGATTTTGTAACGATTTTCGTCAGTTGAACAAAGTTACAAAATTTGACACCTACCCCATGCCACGTATAGATGAGTTGATCGACCGGCTGGGAACAGCCCGATACATGACGACTCTTGACCTCACAAAAGGGTATTGGCAAATCCCCCTGGCCAAGTCAGCCAAAGAGAAAACCGCATTTGTAACCCCAGACGGGGCGTTCCAATATAAAAGAATGCCGTTCGGGTTACAGAATGCGCCGGCCACATTCCAGCGGAAAATGGACCAGATGCTGAGGCCCCATCGGAAGTATGCTGCGGCTTACCTGGATGACGTAATTGTCCATAGCACAGATTGGGCCTCACATCTGCCAAAAGTGCAAGCAGTCCTGGACTCTGTTCGGGAAGCAGGGTTTACGGCTAACCCCAAGAAGTGTACCATTGGGCAGGAGGAGGCCAAATATCTTGGGTACACCATTGGGAGGGGAGTAATAAAACCCCAACTCAACAAAGTCGAGGCCATCCAGAGTTGGCCACGTCCCAACAGCAAGAAGCAGGTACGAGCCTTTCTGGGAATCGCTGGGTATTATCGGCGATTCATTCCCCACTTTGCTTCTAAGGCTGTGCCCCTAACCAACCTGACGAAAGGGAAAGGGTCGGTCATGATTAAATGGACCCCCGAGGCTGAGGCAGCATTCCAATTCTTGAAACAAGCCTTATGTAGCCAGCCAGTGTTGTACTCACCCGACTTCTCTAAAGACTTTGTCGTACAAAGTGATGCGTCAGATGTGGGGTTAGGAGCAGTATTGTCCCAGGTCTGGAACGGGGAAGAGCACCCAGTCATTTACCTCAGCAGGAAGTTGAAGTCCCATGAGGTAAATTACGCCACGGTTGAAAAGGAGTGTTTAGCGGTGAAGTGGGCTCTAGATTCCCTTCGGTACTACCTGCTAGGTAGGCACTTTGACATGGTTACGGATCACGCTCCGTTAAAGTGGATGGCTCAAAACAAGGAAACAAATAGAAGAGTGAATAGGTGGTTCCTGGCCCTCCAGGAATTCAACTTCACAGTAAAGCATCGCCCTGGCGTTCAAATGGGGAATGTGGATGCTTTGTCTCGAGTACATGAATGCCTGATTGCTGGTGTTCCAACCCCGAGGTTAAAACAAGAGGGGGGGGTATGTGACAGCAGGAAGGTAAAGTCACCTGGTTGCATCCAGGGGGGTAGATATATTTCGCCCAGATTCAGGCTTTACGCCGACTTATACAACTAGGTGGAGAGTTGTATAAGCCCAGCTAAGGCTAGTGGGCTCATGGATGACTCATATGTCTAGGGAGAGTGTGGGGCGTCGTGCAGACAGGGAGTTGATGAGACCAGCTGAAGCTTGTCAGCTCATTTAGGCCTCTATAAGAACTCCCAGCTTCATTAGATGTTAGCTCATGCCTGGAAGCAGACCTGTGTGGACTGTCTAGGGAGAGTGAACCCCTGTGCGGTGAGAGAAAGCCTGTGTGGCTATATTTTGCTTGGACATTTAAAACCAGGGACTAGGACAGCACTAGGCTGATCCCAGTTGTTAGTTAGGAAACCTGTATGTTTAGTCAGAGGTCAAGTTGACCAGGATTTATTTTGTTTGTTTCTTTTGCTTTGCTGTGTTTTTGTCACTGTAAATAGAAAATAAACCGCACCTTTTTGATTTTGAAAACCACAACCTCCGTCTGCTGGGCCTGTTTTTGTGTGGGGAGCCCATCCCGGGGGTCACACACACCCGCTGCCGAGCTAACCCCCTCACAATAGATAATACTCCGCTCCAGGGAGTGCACCGGAACATAAAGCCTGCCTTCCTTTATACAATCTCCAATAACACCGATATCACCCGCCCTATAGCCCCCGCTGCCCGGCCAATATCACCCGCCCTATAGCCCCCGCTGCCCGGCCATAATCACCCGCCCTATAGCTCCCGCTGCCCGGCCATAATCACCCGCCCTATAGCTCCCGCTGCCCGGCCATAATCACCCGCCCTATAGCTCCCACTGCCCGGCCAATATCACCCGCCCTATAGCCCCCGCTGCCCGGCCATAATCACCCGCCCTATAGCTCCCGCTGCCCGGCCATAATCACCTGCCCTATAGCCCCCGCTGCCCGGCCAATATCACCCGCCCTATAGCCCCCGCTGCCCGGCCATAATCACCCGCCCTATAGCCCCCGCTGCCCGGCCAATATCACCCGCCCTATAGCCCCCGCTGCCCGGCCATAATCACCCGCCCTATAGCTCCCGCTGCCCGGCCATAATCACCCGCCCTATAGCTCCCGCTGCCCGGCCATAATCACCCGCCCTATAGCTCCCACTGCCCGGCCAATATCACCCGCCCTATAGCCCCCGCTGCCCGGCCATAATCACCCGCCCTATAGCTCCCGCTGCCCGGCCATAATCACCTGCCCTATAGCTCCCGCTGCCCGGCCATAATCACCCGCCCTATAGCTCCCGCTGCCCAGCCAATATCACCCGCCCTATAGCTCCCACTGCCCAGCCAATATTACCCGCCCTATAGCTCCCGCTGCCCGGCCAATATCACCCGCCCTATAGCTCCCACTGCCCGGCCAATATCACCCGCCCTATAGCTCCCGCTGCCCGGCCATAATCACCCGCCCTATAGCTCCCACTGCCCAGCCAATATCACCCCGCCCTATAGCTCCCACTGCCCGGCCAATATCACTCGCCCTATAGCTCCCGCTGCCCGGCCAATATCACCCGCCCTATAGCTCCCGCTGCCCGGCCATAATCACCCGCCCTATAGCTCCCACTGCCCGGCCCAATATCACCCGCCCTATAGCTCCCACTGCCCGGCCAATATCACTCGCCCTATAGCTCCCGCTGCCCGGCCAATATCACCCGCCCTATAGCTCCCACTGCCCGGCCAATATCACCCGCCCTATAGCTCCCACTGCCCCGGCCAATATCACCCGCCCTATAGCTCCCACTGCCCGGCCAATATCACCCGCCCTATAGCTCCCACTGCCCGGCCAATATCACCCGCCCTATAGCTCCCACTGCCCGGCCAATATCACCCGCCCTATAGTATATTGGAATAATTTACACTTTTTTTTTCTTTCGATTTTCCCGCCAATAATAATGAACGACAACGCAAAGAAAATGTGACTGCGGCCCAATGATGGGGGGGGGGGGGGATGGGATATATTTCTGCAGTCAGTTATTTTGTTTTTCTGTAGAATGGATTTCAGATGAAAAGATTTGCGGTGATCATTCGAGTGAAGAATGAGCATCGAACGTCCCGCCGTCATTGTGAATAATTGAGAACCCCAATTCATGGCGCTCAACACAGCGAACAATGAGAGCGCCGGAACCCGAGCAGATCCAACCGGAGGACAAAGCCGGGAGGGGGGAGGGGAGACCGAGGGGGGGAGGGGAGAAACTCTCTGTATTGTCGGCAATACCCCGACCCCCTGTATACTATTATACACCCCCCGACCCCTGTATACTATTATACACCCCCCCGACCCCTGTATACTATATACACCCCCCCGACCCCTGTATACTATATACACCCCCCCGACCCCTGTATACTATATACACCCCCCCGACCCCTGTATACTATATACACCCCCCCCCGACCCCTGTATACTATTATACACCCCCCCGACCCCTGTATACTATTATACACCCCCCGGACCCCTGTATACTATATACACCCCCCCGACCCCTGTATACTATTATACACCCCCCCCGACCCCTGTATACTATTATACACCCCCCCGACCCCTGTATACTATTATACACCCCCCGGACCCCTGTATACTATATACACCCCCCCCGACCCCTGTATACTATATACACCCCCCCGACCCCTGTATACTATATACACCCCCCCGACCCCTGTATACTATTATACACCCCCCCGACCCCTGTATACTATTATACACCCCCCCGGACCCCTGTATACTATATACACCCCCCCCGACCCCCTGTATACTATATACACCCCCCCGACCCCTGTATACTATTATACACCCCCCGACCCCTGTATACTATTATACACCCCCCGGACCCCTGTATACTATATACACCCCCCCGACCCCTGTATACTATATACACCCCCCCCGACCCCTGTATACTATTATACACCCCCCGACCCCCTGTATACTATTATACACCCCCCCGACCCCTGTACTATATACACCCCCCCCCGACCCCTGTATACTATATACACCCCCCCGACCCCTGTATACTATTATACACCCCCCGACCCCTGTATACTATTATACACCCCCCCCCGGACCCCTGTATACTATATACACCCCCCGGACCCCTGTATACTATATACACCCCCCGACCCCTGTATACTATATACACCCCCCCGACCCCTGTATACTATATACACCCCCCCCCCGACCCCTGTATACTATTATACACCCCCCGGACCCCTGTATACTATATACACCCCCCGACCCCTGTATACTATATACACCCCCCGACCCCTGTATACTATATACACCCCCCCCCCCCGACCCCTGTATACTATTATACACCCCCCCGGACCCCTGTATACTATTATACACCCCCCGGACCCCTGTATACTATATACACCCCCCCCCCGACCCCTGTATACTATATACACCCCCCCGACCCCTGTATACTATTATACACCCCCCCGACCCCTGTATACTATTATACACCCCCCCGGACCCCTGTATACTATATACACCTCCCCGTCCCCTGTATACTATATACACCCCCCCGACCCCTGTATACTATATACACCCCCCGACCCCTGTATACTATTATACACCCCCCGACCCCTGTATACTATATACACCCCCCCCGACCCCTGTATACTATATACACCCTCCCCGTCCCCTGTATACTATATACACCCCCCCGACCCCTGTATACTATATACACCCCCCCGACCCCTGTATACTACATACACCCCCCCCGACCCTGTATACTACATACACCCCCCCGACCCCTGTATACTATATACACCCCCCGACCCCTGTATACTATATACACCCCCCCCACCCCTGTATACTATATACACCCCCCCGGACCCCTGTATACTATATACACCCCCCCCGACCCCTGTATACTATATACACCCCCCCCCGACCCCTGTATACTATTATACACCCCCCCGACCCCTGTATACTATTATACACCCCCCGGACCCCTGTATACTATATACACCCCCCCCCCGACCCCTGTATACTATATACACCCCCCCGGACCCCTGTATACTATATACACCCCCCGACCCCTGTATACTATTATACAACCCCCCGACCCCTGTATACTATATACACCCCCCCCGACCCCTGTATACTATATACACCCCCCCGACCCCTGTATACTATTATACACCCCCCGACCCCTGTATACTATTATACACCCCCCGGACCCCTGTATACTATATACACCCCCCGGACCCCTGTATACTATATACACCCCCCGGACCCCTGTATACTATATACACCCCCCCCCCCGACCCCTGTATACTATATACACCCCCCCGGACCCCTGTATACTATATACACCCCCCGACCCCCTGTATACTATATACACCCCCCGACCCCTGTATACTATATACACCCCCCCCCCCCCCGACCCCTGTATACTATTATACACCCCCCGGACCCCTGTATACTATATACACCCCCCGACCCCTGTATACTATATACACCCCCCGACCCCTGTATACTATATACACCCCCCCCCCCGACCCCTGTATACTATTATACACCCCCCCGGACCCCTGTATACTATTATACACCCCCCGGACCCCTGTATACTATATACACCCCCCCCCCCGACCCCTGTATACTATATACACCCCCCCCCCGACCCCTGTATACTATTATACACCCCCCCGACCCCTGTATACTATTATACACCCCCCCCACCCCTGTATACTATATACACCCCCCGGACCCCTGTATACTATATACACCTCCCCGTCCCCTGTATACTATATACACCCCCCCGACCCCTGTATACTATATACACCCCCCCGACCCCTGTATACTACATACACCCCCCGACCCTGTATACTACATACACCCCCCGACCCCTGTATACTATATACACCCCCCGGACCCCTGTATACTATATACACCCCCCCCACCCCTGTATACTATATACACCCCCCGGACCCCTGTATACTATATACACCCCCCCCCCGACCCCTGTATACTATATACACCCCCCCCGACCCCTGTATACTATATACACCCCCCGACCCTGTATACTATATACACCCCCCGACCCCTGTATACTATATACACCCCCCCGGACCCCTGTATACTATATACACCCCCCCCACCCCTGTATACTATATACACCCCCCGACCCCTGTATACTATATACACCTCCCCCGTCCCCTGTATACTATATACACCTCCCCGTCCCCTGTATACTATATACACCCCCCGGACCCCTGTATACTATATACACCCCCCGGACCCCTGTATACTATATACACCCCCCGACCCCTGTATACTATATACACCCCCCCCCCGACCCCTGTATACTATATACACCCCCCCCCGACCCCTGTATACTATATACACCCCCCCGACCCCTGTATACTATATACACCCCCCCGACCCCTGTATACTATATACACCCCCCGACCCCTGTATACTATATACACCCCCCCCCACCCCTGTATACTATATACACCCCCCCGGACCCCTGTATACTATATACACCCCCCCGACCCCTGTATACTATATACACCCCCCCGGACCCCTGTATACTATATACACCCCCCGGACCCCTGTATACTATATACACCCCCCCACCCCTGTATACTATATACACCCCCCGGACCCCTGTATACTATATACACCCCCCCCACCCCTGTATACTATATACACCCCCCCGACCCCTGTATACTATATACACCCCCCCACCCCTGTATACTATATACACCCCCCCCCACCCCTGTATACTATATACACCCCCCCCACCCCTGTATACTATATACACCCCCCCGGACCCCTGTATACTATATACACCCCCCCGACCCCTGTATACTATATACACCCCCCGGACCCCTGTATACTATATACACCCCCCGGACCCCTGTATACTATATACACCCCCCCACCCCTGTATACTATATACACCCCCCCGGACCCCTGTATACTATATACACCCCCCCGACCCCTGTATACTATATACACCCCCCCGGACCCCTGTATACTATATACACCCCCCCACCCCTGTATACTATATACACCCCCCGGACCCCTGTATACTATATACACCCCCCCCCCCACCCCTGTATACTATATACACCCCCCGGACCCCTGTATACTATATACACCCCCCCCACCCCTGTATACTATATACACCCCCCGGACCCCTGTATACTATATACACCCCCCCCCACCCCTGTATACTATATACACCCCCCGGACCCCTGTATACTATATACACCCCCCGGACCCCTGTATACTATATACACCCCCCCCACCCCTGTATACTATATACACCCCCCCCCACCCCTGTATACTATATACACCCCCCGGACCCCTGTATACTATATACACCCCCCCCACCCCTGTATACTATATACACCCCCCGGACCCCTGTATACTATATACACCCCCCGGACCCCTGTATACTATATACACCCCCCCCACCCCTGTATACTATATACACCCCCCCCCACCCCTGTATACTATATACACCCCCCGGACCCCTGTATACTATATACACCCCCCCCACCCCTGTATACTATATACACACACACACACACACATACAGTGGGGCAAAAAAGTATTTAGTCGCCACCAATTGTACAAGTTCTCCCCCTTAGAAAGATGAGAGAGGCCTGTAATTGTCATCATAGGGAAACCTCAACTATGAGAGACAAAATGTGGAAACAAATCCAATCACATTCTCTGATTTGGAAAGAATTTATTTGCACATTATGGTGGAAAATAAGTATTTGGTCCCCTAAAAACAAGTAAGATTTCTGTATCTTCTTCTTTAAGAGGCTCCTCTGTCCTCCACTCATTACCTGTATTAATGGCACCTGTTTGAACTTGTTATCAGTATAAAAGACACCTGTCCACAACCTCAAACAGTCACACTCCAAACTCCACTATGGTGAAGACCAAAGAGCTGCCCAAGGACACCAGAAACAAAATTGTAGACCTGCACCAGGCTGGGAAGACTGAATCTGCAATAGGCAAGCAGCTTGGTGTGAAGAAATCAATAATTAGAAAATGGAAGACATACAAGACCACTGATAATCTCCCTCCATCTGGGGCTCCACGCGAGATCTCACCCCGTGGGGTCACAATGATCACAAGAATGGGGAGCAAAAATCCCAGAACCACACGGGGGGACCTAGTGAATGACCTGCAGAGAGCCGGGACCAACGTAACAAAGGCTACCATCAGTAACACACTACGCTGCCCGGGACTCAGATCCTGCAGTGCCAGACGTGTCCCCCTGCTTAAGCCAGTACATGTCCGGGCCCCTCTGAGGTTTGCTAGAGAGCATTTGGATGATCCAGAAGAGAATTGGGAGAATGTCATATGGTCAGATGAAACCAAAGTAGAACTGTTTGGTAGAAACACAACTCGTCGTGTTTGGAGGAGAGAGAATGCTGAGCTGCAACCAAAGAACACCATACCTACTGTGAAGCATGGGGGTGGCAACATCATGCTTTGGGGCTGTTTCTCTGCAAAGGGAACAGGACGACTGATCCATGTACATGAAAGAATGAATGGGGCCATGTATCGTGAGATTCTGAGTGCAAACCTCCTCCAATCAGCAAGGGCATTGAAGATGAAACGTGGCTGGGTCTTTCAGCATGACAATGATCCCAAACACACCGCCCGGGCAATGGAGGAGGGGCTTCATAAGAAGCATTTCAAGGTCCTGGAGTGGCCTAGCCCCAGTCTCCAGATCTCAACCCCATAGAAAACCTTTGGAGGGAGTGGAAAGTCCGTGTTTCCCAGCGACAGCCCCAAAACATCACTGCTCTAGAGGGGATCTGCATGGAGGAGGGGCCAACATACCAGCAACAGTGTGTGACAACCTTGTGACGACTTACAGAAAACGTCTGACCTTTGTCATTGCCAACAAAGGATATATAACAAAGTATTGAGATGAACTTTTCATATTTTCCACCAGAATTTCCAAATAAATTCTTTCCAAATCAGAGAATGTGATTGGATTTGTTTCCACATTTTGTCTCTCATAGTTGAGGTTTCCCTATGATGACAATTACAGGCCCCTCTCATCACCTCCATCCTCCCCGGTCTATAGAGGAGAGGTGAGTATCAGGTAAGTACCCCTCTATATACTCACTGGTAATACATGCGGAGCACATCGTACAGATAATCCTTCTCCGCCTCGTTGTCCATACATTTCTCCACCTACAAATCAGAGAACAATGTCAGAGAAATTACCAATCCTACGAAACAGAGCCACGCCCACTCAACAGAGCCACGCCCCCTCCCTGCGCAACACAGAGCCACACACCCTCCCTGCGCAACACAGAGCCACGCCCCCTCCCTGCGCAACACAGCCACGCCCCCTCCCTGCGCAACACAGAGCCACACCCCCTCCCTGCGCAACACAGAACCACGCCCACTCAACACAGAGCCACGCCCCCTCCCTGCACAACAATGATCCACGCCCACTCCCTGCGCAACACAGAGCCACGCCCCCTCCCAGCGCAACAGCCACGCCCCCTCCCTGCGCAACACAGAGCCACGCCCCCTGCCTACGCAACACAGAGCCACGCCCCCTCCCTGCGCAACACAGAGCCACGCCCCCCGCCCTGCGCAACACAGACCCACGCCCGAGCCCTGCGCAACACAGACCTGCGTAACAATGATCCACGCCCGCTCAATGTGCAACACAGACCCACGCCCGCTCCTTGCGCAGCAATGCTCCACGCCCGCTCCTTGTGCCCAGTGGAACACAGAGCCACGCCCCCCTCCCTGCACAACAATGATCCACGCCCACTCCCTGCGCAACACAGAGCCACGCCCCCTCCCCAGCGCAACAGCCACGCCCCCTCCCTGCGCAACACAGAGCCACGCCCCCTGCCTACGCAACACAGAGCCACGCCCCCTCCCTGCGCAACACAGAGCCACGCCCCCTCCCTGCGCAACACAGACCCACGCCCGAGCCCTGCGCAACACAGACCTGCGTAACAATGATCCACGCCCGCTCAATGTGCAACACAGACCCACGCCCGCTCCTTGCGCAGCAATGCTCCACGCCCGCTCCTTGTGCCCAGTGGAACACAGATCTACACCCACTCCCTACATTCGGCAGAACACAGATCTGTGCCTGCTCCCTGCGTCTGGCAGAACCAGGCGCACTCCAGGTGACCAGCAGTACCTGGCGCTGGGTGAGGTGCTGGAAGAAGGTGTTGAGGAATCTTTTGGGCCATTGGTTGATGCCGCACATGCCGGAGATCGGAGGAGATGATGTGCGGAGGAGGAGGAGGAGGAGAGTTGTACTGACTCTGGGGATCACATTACCTGACTCCCCGCTGGGAGGGGAGATCACACTACGGAACACTTGCAGAACGCAGAGCAATGTGTGGGCAGATTTTAGGGAAGCCATGGAAGGTGGGAGAACTTCCTGACAACTCTCACCTGCTTCTGCTCTGTAAATATAGAC